>CM061561.1:251649231-251954231 GCA_030864225.1 Capsicum baccatum var. pendulum | reverse complement strand
AAAAAGATTTGTGATTGATAGATAAACTAATAAAAATAAGAGTTTATAACATGATAATCAAAAAATGAAATAGTCTCTCAATCATACGTGAGCAAATACTAAGTAAGCAATCTTGGAGAGATCAATCTCTGTAAAAGCAAATCCATTCTGAAGGATACCTCGAGGCAATATAAAGGGTCCTCTCTGTGTCCTAAATTCATTGTGTGCATATTCAACATGTTCACACCAGAATACCATTTCACCATTTGCAAACCTATATTTCGGTACGGCTATACAAATATCAGAATCAATAGTGCATTCCAAGATTCCTTGACACCATAATCTTTCATCACCCATACATAAAAAGTGCGCTTTTTATGATGATACCTATTAGAATAAGCACAAAGCATTCCATCTAATACCGAAATGCCAATTTTAACATTATACAACCATACTTCCTTTGGCAATGGCATCTCTCCATACATTTCATGAGATATATTAAATGAAACCACAAAATAAGAATTTCTTGTAAAACTAACCCAATGAAATGCCCCATGTATAAATGACAAAGAATGCCTACCAGCCAATGTTTTGATCCTGTCGCTAGGATGTTCATCAATTATTCTCCAAGAACCACTTTTCAACACGAGAATTTCACTAGGTGCTTTGTCCTGGGAAATCTTAAGGATCTTATAATCACCACAAGTTGAGTCAAAACTCATTCCCAAACAAGTAAACCAGTCCAATGAAAATTTTGGAGAGGGAAGTACAATTGATTCTCTCGTGGAGGGATTCCATAGCAACAGTATGTTATAACATGAATTCTATGAGTGTCGATGTTACCCATAGTGCTCTCTTTAATAAGGTTGCCTGATAATAAAAATTTTCAATATCTATCCTAATTAGTACTATCCTACAAAAATAACGCTACATATCATTTTTAAAAAAATTCATCGATTTATTTTCTTTAGTTATAAGTTGGCGCTACATAATTTTGAAGAAAACATAAATACACTACCATTTCAGCCTGAATACATAAATGCTATGACGTGAATTTCTAGAGAGTCAGTGTATTCCTAATTCTTTTCTTTAATAGGGCCATCTCAATAATAGAGATTTTCATAAACTATCCTAATTAGTAATATCCAACAAAAAATAATACTATATATTATTTTTCTTAAAATTCATTTTCTATTTGTTTTTCTTATTTATAATTTGGTTCTATTTATTTTTGGGAAAAACATATGTACACTATCAATTAGAAATATTTTCATAATCTATCCTAATTAGTACTATCCAACAAAAAATAAAACTATATATTATTTTCCTTAAATCCATCTTCGATATTAATAATTGTAGAATCTAATTTTAAAATAAAATCTTCATTTTGAATCGTTAGATTTCAATTCAAAAATACAATATCTTGTTAATAAGTACATTAACGGTAGATATTAGTTGGTTAGGAAAGGGGCACTAGTGTGGATCGGATTAGGAAAAATGGGTAGGGCATGGATGTTTTTTTTTAATGGGTCTAATTTTAGTGAATTCAATTTGGTGCATGGATGAAACACCCTGAGTTCTGGTCCTTTGAAAATTTCCTGAGATTGAGCTTTTAGACATTATATGACCTTGGGGTACTTGTCATATGATAGGGTACGGGTTAGGATCCTCAATTCGTATGTTAATCAGTGTGGTTTGGTTGGTTTCTGCTCAAGGTACGAATGGACAGTATACTAGTCATATAAGAGGGTACGAGAGGTATACTGCCAAATCATACGATGTCCTATGTCTAGCCTAGACTATTCTGCCTAAGGTCCGGTTCTGAGTGTACTTATCGTATGAGTGGATACGAGCTGGCCCTTGTGGTCGTATGTTGGATAGTTTTGGGGTCCAAGTTGATGCCTAGGGTACGAGTGATAAGTATCACTCGTATGTTAGGGTACCATTTGGAGGGGGGCGTGTGGTTGTACCCCTATGCAAGAAATTTGTATAGTTTAAGTTGGGGATATTCTGGATATTTCCCTACTTAACCCCTGATAACGCTCAACTTACACGTTAATTTAGTGCAAGGCGGTCGTCGTTAATATATTTACCCAACTTTTGGAGTCGGGGTCGAATCCACAGGGAGCAATGTGAGTGGCGATTAAACTAATTTGAAACTATAGCTACAAGTTGAATTCAAACAACTGGCATGAAAAGCTAAAATGAGGGTTTTGTAGATTAGCAAATAATTATTGGTCACTTTAGTTTCAGTGTTTGTAATCAAGAGTTTATGGGAAAAAAACTAGAATTATGTTCAGTAGGGGTTTTGGTACTTGACATATGCTATTAGTGATTCAAGATTCTAACAGTAGGTAGGACAACAAATTATCTTTATCGAAATTATGCCTAACTGTCTCTCGACCTACTTAAGCATTTAATTACCTAATCCTCTCGGACATAGGGAATTTATACTCACTGACCAGACTTTACCTCATATTAATCAACCTTGTTACAATGTCAAATATTAAATGGAAGTTTTAAGTGCTTCCAAGTTCCTGTTAATAATTCACTTTCCACTATATTTGATTTCTTTATCAAGCAAATTAAAGCAGGTGTTGTCTATCGCCTATAACCAATAGACGATAATTAAAATCTTAGAATTATCAAGGAGTCCTACTACCTTTTGAATCTTGAACAGTTAACACCTTATCTACACTTAACCCTAGATCCCATAATTCAGGTTAGAGGAGTTTAGACACTCATGACAAAATGATCGAAACAACTAGTTGGATTCATAATTTGAAAGATAAACTTACCACAAGATAAATAGTAACTAGTAATTCTCGGATTGGATCACAGTAGAAAACCCCAAATATTGATAAAATCTCTTTAGAGTAATTGTTTTTTTAAGCTAAGAAACTAGAGAGAGAAGATAGCAAAATATGTGTCTCAAAACTCAACGTTCGGAACTCTTAAGAAAACCCTAGACAAGAATTTAAATAGTTCACCCTAATTATGGAAACAAAATAATAAAATTCAGAAATTCCTCGGATTAGGTGACATCTTTTGTGATAGCCTATCAGGAGGCTGACGACTTATCAAAAATATCATCAGCTTCCTTTATGCTTTTTGGTACTCACTGCCTAACACTGATGACAAACGATGACACCCTATTAGATCCTTGACGACCTATCACAAATGTCATCAATGCTTTTCCTTAGCTCTCATGTTCTGCCTTAGGCTGACGGCAATCTTGATGACTTATCAGCTCCTTGACGTCCTATCATAATATGTTGTCACAACTTTCAACTTTGGCCAATTCTCTATCTACTGCTACTGATAAAGTTGATAGATTATCAAAGGGATGACAACTTATCACAAATGTCATCAGCCACACTTCGCCTTTATTTACTTCAGATTTCAGCTTATTTGCTTCCATTCTTGTTGGTTCTCTAGTATCTTAGCTTCTACTGCAAAATCAAACATTAAACAATCAAAAACAACAAAACTTGATTAAGACTTCGCAATTATTCTTAGTTAAAAACCACAAATGTGTTAGCATTAGCCTACACATCAACACCCTCAACTTAAAACAATTGTTTGTCCTCAAGCAACTCAGCACAACTAAGAGAATACAAAGCACATTTAGCAGTCAATCATCTATATCATATCAAAACATCTTCACAATCTCCAAGGTCAGTCAATTCAAGAGCAACTGTATATATTATTGAAGAACAACAATGCAACACACAAGAATAAAGATATGGCACCAACTCATCAACACAACCGTGTCTATATCAAGTTTACACTATCCAAACAAGTCAATAACTAGCAATATAACCAGTGTTCCCTCACTACAAAGAAATCCCCCTCATCTCATATCAGGAATTATATATGTAACCATGGGGACAATCAAAACACTCACTCTCAGGACGAATTTCCAATCAGTGTATGCGAAGTACCATAGGCTTGTCCTTATTTTCACTACCAAGATCTTCAGATAGGTCAGCTAGGATCACTATAAGTCTTTTCTTTGGCTTGTAATATAGCCTAGGGGCTGGTATAATACTCGATGATATTTAAAGCGACTAAGCCTCCTTGAAACTACACTAGCTTTTGGGGTCTCACTCATTTACCTTTTTATACTCTTCTCTTTTCTTGATCACACTTATTCAAGATGGGTGCGGGTTTTTTCTACAATCACTTCTTCTTTTTCACAACTTTTCTTTTCTTGCTCTTTTTCACCGCACCCAACTTTTTATTATTTTCTTTTATTTTCTTTTATTCATACTCATTTTACATCACACACCCCTATGATAGCCACCCTCAACTTAGGCCATTTGCCTAAGTCAAGGTGCACAGTGTCCAAGGAGGATCAGGACTAAAACAGGTTCATTATGATATAAAAATGGGACGGTGATAGGTATCATAAAAATAAATAGGCTATTATGCATATAGGGAAGGTCATTTAGGCTAAAGTAAGGTAATATAAAAATGGCCTATGATCCTTTCTTAACCCCTATCCTTCAACATAGGTAAGACTAATCGGGCAAGTTTGGAATTCAACATACAAAGGGAACTAAGTAGAATCTCACACGCACATGGCAAACATGTATATCATAAGTTACTACTTATCCGGTTCGTTCAATTATTTAGCAATGGTTATCATGGCACCAGAACTAATACCATAAAATGATGCACAGTGGTCACAATTAGATGTAAATCACACAGTTAACAAATTAGACCACTTGAGAGGTGTTCACAAAATAACAAAACCGTGTTAACTACCTTAGGCACTTGTATTTCTCCTAGTCAACTACAAAATGTTACAACAACTCAAAATATGCCTAAACATGTAGGCTCTACTTGGAACAAGACTCTGGGGAAAAGAGGACGACAACAAAAACTCCAAGAGGACATCAACACCCACAAGTAGCCCCACCCTCAATTTAAAATGATAAAAGGTCCCAAATGTGTCAAACCAAAACAAGAGAGTTAGAAACATACCTTTGGCACCATGGGTGCGAAGATCTGATGTCAATCACATAATACGAATACAAACAACAAAATACCTTGGGTTGACTCCCAAGCAGAGCCTAATATAGTGTTGTGGCACGCTATTATTTAGTTATCCATTATTCCTCCACTTAGATGATTTGAATTGTTGGCCCATATTTTGATCATTACTTCTTTTAGGTATGTTGGGCAAAGGTGAGGGCATTATAAGGAATGTTCTATCACGCCACTTCGAAGACTTGAACCGCTTACCCAATTTTGTATCGAACTTTCATGTGGGATCATTGGGAAGTAGTGAGGATCTTAAAAATCCACTAAATGGACATCGATCTTCATGATTATTGTATTTTATGATTGGGGTTGTGGTATACCCTTTTGGAAAGATAAACTCCAAAATGTAAGAATTTTCCTCCTTATTTTCAAAATTCATCATTTGCTTGGGTGATTCAACTTTCACCGCATCCACCAGGCATGATGTTGAAAATTAGTTAGAATGAGGACTAATTATTACTTTCGGAGTAGCATCCCTATTAGTATATTTACCCCAAAATGTACTAGAGTCTTCACAAAGATTGTGCTTGATTTCTTCTTTTGCCTCTAGCACTATTTCCCCAATCTTGGCATCATCCCACGTGGTTGGTTGGAAAATCTCTAATGGTTGATCAACATCAATATCATCATTAATATAGGATTCTTTCTCCTCATATTCACACTCTTTGATTATTCTAAATGATTCCACAGGCAAGATATCATCTAAACATAATGTAGAAGAGTGCTTTGGATGATTGACCTCGATATCTATCTCACTTATCCTTTCTCTTTCCTTGTTAAATGCCTTAATGTATTAACGTTTATCACATATGATACCATTAATTGTGTCCATACAATCCAACATTAATTGAAGCATAGCTTCAATGCCACTCTTTTCGGTGCTTCGTTCTTTCTTTTCTTGACTATAAAACCTATCAAACTCATAAGAAGAACTAAAATTTGGGTTAGCGCAACAGGGAGAAGGGGAATTTAGGCAATCACTCCTATGTCTATCTTGACCACCATATAAAGAACAATTATACTCCTGGTAGGATGGAGATGGTGCACACATCTCTGTCCGGGGAGTATATCTACAATCTTGCCAAAAGTGAGATCCTTAACAATATGGACATGGATCATCAAGATAAGATTTCCAACCACCAAGATCATGTTCATTCAACGATCCCATAGTAATAAGTAAACTAAAATAAAAATCTACCTAACACAAGAAAAAAAAACTAAAAAAAAATATTTACAAGTTTGAATTCAAGCAAGTACGCTAAAATTCCAAACCAACTCAATACGCTAAATTATTCCCCGGCAACGGTGCCATTTTTGATAGCGCTCAACTTACACATAGATTTAGTGCAAGGCGGTTGTCGTCAATATATTTACCCAATTTTAAGAGTCGGGGTCGAATCCACAGGGAACAATGTAAGTGGCAATTAAACTAATTCGAAACTATAGCTATAAGTTGAATTAAAACAACTGGCATGAAAAGATAAAATGGAGGTTTTGGAGATTAGCAAATAATTGTTGGTCACTTTAGTTTAAGTGTTTGTAATCAAGAGTTTATGAAAAAAAACCAGAATTATGTTCACTAGGGGTTTCGGTACTTGAAAAATGCTATTAGTGGTTCAAGATTCTAACAGTAGGTAGGATAACAGATTATATTTATCGAAATTATGCCTAAAAGTCTCTCGACCTCCTTAAGAATTTAATTACCTAATCCTCTTGGACTTAGGGCATTTATATTCACTGACCAGACTTTACCTCAGGTTAATCAACCTTGGTACAACGTCAATTATTAAATGGAAGTTTTTAGTGCTCCAAGTCCCTGTTAATAATTCACTTCCCACTTTATTTGATTTTTTTCTCAAGAAAATCAAAGCAGGTGTTATCTATCACTTGTAACCAATAGACGATAATTAAAATATTGGAATTATCAAGGAGTCCTACTACCTTTCGAATCTTAAACACCTAGTACCTTATTAAGACTTAAACCTAGATCCCATAATTCAGGTTAGAGGGGTTTAGCCACTCATGATGTAATGATCGAAATAACTAGTTGGATTCATGATTTGAAAGTTAAACTTACCACAAGATGAATAGTAACTAGTAATTCTCAAATTGGATCACAATAGAAAACCCAAAATATTGATGAAATCTCTTCAGAGTAATTGTTTTTTCAAGCCAAGAAACTAGACAGAGAAAATAACAAAATATGTGTCTCAGAACTCAATGTTTGAAACTCTTAAGAATAACCTAAACAAGGCTTTAAATAGTTCACCCTAATTATGGAAACAAAATAATAAAATTCATAAATTCCTCGGATTAGGTGATGCCATTTGTGATAGCCTATTAGGAGGCTGACGACTTATCACAAATGTTGTCAGCTTTCTTTATGATTTTTGGTACTTGCTGCCTAACGCTGAATGGTGATGCCCTATTAGATCCTTGACGACCTATCACAAATGTCGTCAAGGCTTTTCCTTAGCTCTAATGTTCTTCCTTAGGCTGACAGCAATCTTGATGACTTATCAGCTCCTTGATGTCCTATCACAAAATATTGTCATATCTTTCAACTTAGGCTAATTCTCTGTCTACTACTGATGATAAAGCTGATAGCTTATCACTGGGCTAACGACTTATCACAAATGTCATCAGCCAAACTTCCCTTTTATGTACTGCAGATTTCAGCTTATTTGCTTCCATTCTTGTTGGTTCTCTAGCATCTTAGCTTCTACTGTAAAATCAAATATAAAACAATCAAAAATGACAAAATTCGCTTAAGACTTTTCAATTATTCTTAGTTAAAAGCCTCAAATATGTTAGCATTAGCTCACACATCAACCCCTTATGACCCCATGACTTAAAACACTTTTGGGATATTAGTTACCCTATTATTCTAAATAAAAAAACTCTAAAAACTCTCCAATCTCTCTCAAGTATCTTGTCTCAAGGAATGCTACTATTTCTCTAATACAATCAATTTGGGGCTAATAATGGTGGTTTCTCTCTGTATTCTTCTTAATCTAAGGCATGTCACTCCTCTCTCATTGTTATTTCCAACTAAAAGCATGTTTTATGAAATGATTTCATAGCATAAATTGTGATAATATTTAGGTTTTGAAATATATGTTGGGTTTTTTATTATAATGGTTGGTTATGGTTTTTCCATGTCTTTTACTTATGGTTTTCACGTTATAGTGGTGGATTGAACATGTGGTTACATAAGAATAGTTAATTGGTACTTGGTTTTGGTTTTGTAAACTATATGCCCTCAACATGTTTGTTAAAATGCCTATGAGAATGATTTTGTTACCTAGTTGGACTTTTATTGAAAAATGTGCATGGTATTACATGATAATGAAATCTAAAATGGTTAAACGGTAAGGCATTGGTGGCCATAAAATTTGGTTTAAATGAAATACTTGTGGGGTATACGGAAACCCCCAAGAAAACTTAATAATGAAATCTATGGGGGTACATGGAAATATCTTAAAAGGTTGGTTAAAGACATTTCTTGCAAGCTATAGTCGGTATGACGATACCATTTCTTATAGCCTTGGTTAATAATATATGAAATTGGTGATTTGGTTATGTGTTAATGATTTTAATTAGGTAATAATGGTGTGTTGTGATAGCTAATCATTAAGGTTTGAGTCCAATGGATGGACACTGAAAATTCATATTTGCTGATATGAGGATTGGTCATGGTGACATATACTTGTGAGGTACACAAAAATCCCCTAATTTATACTTGTATATATGTATCATGGAGGGTGAAGGGTACACAGGAATCCCTTGCCCCTATGATATCTTTGATTCATGTGGCTGCACGTAATGGGGCCCATTTAGAGGGTAAAATTGGACCCATATAGCCTATGGGTGATTTAGGATGGTTAAGATACACATACGCAGCAAAATGGTTTTAAAGGCATGCTAAACTCGACTCCCTTTTCCAACATGGATTATATATATATATGTGTGTGTGTGTGAGTGTATATATATATATTTATGGATGTGTATGTACATAGTTATTTACTTGGTTTTAAATATTGACATTATTTTATCATTATCCTAAGTGCATGCTAGCATTAACCTGCTAATCTATCTTCAGCGTTATATCCCCACATGGTATAGGAATCGACCATACTACTCCTCCTATTTAGTGATTATATTTGGAGTTAGCTTATACTGGATTGAAGTGGTGAGCTTCCATACTCTGGAAGGCACCATTTACTGATATGGATTTCATTACATACTTTGGTCATTTCATAGACTTTGTTTTTGGCTATGGTCGGGGGCATGTATCTTCTAGATATTATTTTAGTTTTGGATAAAGACTTTGTGGGACTACTTTGGGTTTAATGGGTGGTATCGGTATTGGTGTCAACCTTGGCATTGGTGTTGGGGCTAATAACATTGGATTGTATTTGATTTATGATTGTTCTATTTGGTCATATTATATATATATTCGAAATTCATTCGACTTGGGGTGTAGGGCTGTTATGGTTGGGTACTGGGGGTGGTCTCCGGTCTCGGTTAGGCTTGAGACATCCAACAAGATTGGGATCTATTTCATATCGTGTTAGATTGGTATTATAGCCCTAGGTTCTAGGTCACTTGAGAGTCCACAAAGCTGTGTCGAGTATTGTCTTCTTTAAGGGTGTGGAGCCCGCCACACTCATAAGGGAGAGGCTATGAGGTATTTAGGAATATTTCTATTTCTTGTGTTCTAATATCAAGCTGTAGAGTCTAAGGTCTAGAACGTTTCTCTAATTCTTGTTTGTTCGCTTTTCAAACCATGCCTCGATGATCAAATACACACAAAAACTCCTCCGTCTTATTTGAGAACAACGTTAATGGGGCACTCTCTAGTCATGGGATCCATACTTAGTCTAGGGGTCCAGTTATTGATTATCAAGGAGTTTCACTGATTTCCTCTAGTCCTCCTACAATTGACGTGATGAATGCTGATTTTCATCAGTTGATTCTTATAAGTTCTTAGCTGGTGGCTTCTCAGAATGAGCGTAGTACAACTACTACTCTATCTTCTAAGGCCATAAGGGTTGGCCAGTTCATGAGGTTGAGCACTCTGACTTTTACTGGTGTTAAGGTAGAGGTGGATCCTCAAGGTTTTCTGGATGAGATGGAAAAGATTTTCAGGGTAACGCTAGCCACAAACATGAAAGATGTGGAGTTTGCTTCCTATCAGATGAAAGATATGGCGTACCAATGGTACGAGTAATGGCATCGGGCAAGGGGTAATGTTTATGAGTCATCGCTGTGGGAGACTTTCTGTAATACATTTTTGGACTACTTCTTTCCTCAGGAGTTGATGTAATCAAAATTGGAGGAATTTGTTAATCTGAAATAGGGAAGGATGTTAGTCAACGAGTATGCCTTGAAGTTTCACCAATTGTCTCGGTATATTTCAGAGATGATGTCTGGTATGAGAGCTTAGATATGAAATTTTACTTCAGGACTTCCTCGTGAGTTGATTCTTAAGCATAAAGCTTCCTTGCTGATCAAGGACATAGATATCTCTAAGTTGGTTATTTATATGCAACAGGTGGAGAAGGAGGAGAAAAATGAGGCTAGTATAGGGGAAATGAAGGGTAAGAAATGTAGGTTCTCTAAGTAGGGTGGTGGTCAACAACAACATGGTAGAAATGGTGGTAAGTGGCCAAACAAGAAGTAAGAGAGTTTTGGTTCTTTCTCTACAGCTAATGCTCCTTACCTGAAGCGTGGTGACAAATTCAGGGCATATGGTGCCCAATCTTAGGCTAGTGATCCTCAGTCAGCTTCATCATGTCCTCCTTGTAGTTTTTTCGGCCGCTTACATTAGGTGTTTTTTTAATGGGGGAAGGGTCAGATGCTTCAACTGTGGTCATCTATGGCACATGCTTTGAAACTTTCCTGTTGGTAAGGTTGCTTCATGAGCGAACAAGGTTCCAGTTGCTTCATATTCAGCTTCGGAACCAATGGTTGCACCATTAAGTTTCGGCTCTGGTCGGAACCATCTTTATGCATCACTACTCGGCTGGAATCTGAGGCATCGCCTGATGTCGTGACTAATACATTGCAACTCTTTTTTTCTGATGTGTATTGTTTACTTGATTCAAGGTCCATTCTCTTTTATGTGACCCCATTTGTGGTTGTGTATTTTGGTTTTGATCCCGAGGTTATTTTGGATCCTTTTTCTATTTTTCTCCTGTGGGAGACTCTGTGATCGCTAAAAGAGTTTAGGTGGTGTGTGGCCTCTGTAGGTAGAAAAGAGACTCTGGTGGATTTATTTAAAGAAGATATGGTAGATTTCGATGTTATTTTGGGGATAGATTGGTTACACTCGTACTATGTATCATTATACTGTCGGATATATAAGGTTGTCTTTAAGTTCCTTGGTGAGTCGGTTATTGAGTGGGAGGATAGTTCCCTAGCTCCTAAGGGGAAGTTTATAGCATATCTTAGAGATTGGAGATTAATCTGCAAAGGATGCCTCTATCAACTATTCCGGGTTAAAGATTCTAAGTTGCAAGGTCCTTCCTTACATTCTATTCTAGTGGTGTATAAATTTACTGAGGTATTTCTTGATGACCTTCCTGGTGTTCCTCCTGATAGGGAGATAGAGTTTGGGATTTATCTTGTTTTGAACACTTGTCCAATTTCTATTCCCTATTATAGAATGGCTTGATTGAGTTGAAGGACCTTAAGGAACAACTTAAGGATCTTTTGGATAAGGGTTTCATCCATCCTAGTGTATCCCCATGAGGTGCACCGGTCTTATTCAAGTGTAAGAAGGATGGTTCCCTACGGATGTGTATTGACAACCGATAGTTGAATAAGGTGATTGTCAAGAATAAGTATCCTCTTCCAACGATAGATGTCTTGTTTGATTAGTTGTAAGGTACCAAATTCTTTTCTTAGATTGATTTTCTATCCGGGTATTATCAAATTAAGATTTGGGAAGTGGATGTCTCTAAGATTGCTTTCTGAACTCAGTATGGACACTTTAGTTCTTGGTGATGTCTTTTAGGTTGACCTATTCCCCTGCGGCATTCATGGATTTGATGAATAGGGTCTTCCATCAGTTTCTGGATCTATTTTTCATTGTGTACACAAATGACATTTTGGCGTACTCAAAGAGTGAGGAGAATCATGCCAATCTCCATCGTGTTATGTTGCAGACCTTGAAGGAGTAGCAGTTGTATGCCAAGTTTTCGAAATGTGAATTCTGATTGAGCGTTGTCACTTTTCTGGGTCATATTATGTCTAGTGGGGGGATCATGGTGGATCCACAAAAGGTTTCAATGGTTAAGAAGTGGCCTAGACCCATGAATCCAACCGATATTTGGAGCTTTCTAGGTTTAGCTAGGTACTACCAAAAGTTTGTGGAGAGTTTTTCTACTATAGTTTCCCCGTTGACTAAATTGACTTAGAAGCAGGAAAAGTTCCCATGGTCTGATGCTTATGAGGGTAGTTGTGAGAAGCTGAAGGATAAGCTAACTTCGACTCTAATGTTGACTTTTCCTGAAGGCATGGATGCTACAAATATGGACAAACAAAGAGAAAGAATGAAATATATCTAAAAGGAAGAAAAAAGGATATGTGGCTATGGAGGGGGGAGGAAATCCATTTAGCGATGGCCTCCCTCTCTACTAATGAATGAGACGATGCTTCAAAATAAGACTCAAGTGCAATAATATGTACATTGTCTTTTTTCTTGTATGTTATTGATTTCGTTATGACCTTCCATCTGATTAGCGATTGTGGTAGTCTACTGTATGTTTTCTTTCATCTCCTTCGTGTTCATCTGTGCAACATCCTCTTTTCCCCTAGGTGTGTCATCTTACATATTCTTATCAAGTTGCAGCAGTAAGAACATATCTTTCTTCTCGTTTAACATATTCCCTTCCCACCGCCATCAGCTCTCTTCTCTCCTGATCGACAAGTTGATAACTCCATAGGCTACATTTGGTTTGACTCCATTCTGTTCTATGCATCTTTGCCACTTCCATTCAAACCCATAGTTTTCCTCCTTTTGATCAAATCCATTGGGAACATCTTCCCCTTTTTCTAGTTCCTGTGACTTTATTATTTCTAACCATATAATACTCTTCAGAAGTGTTTACTCCTTCGCACCCTTGATTGATTTAATCAGAAAATAACATGTTTCTCTTCTTTTATCCATGTGCCAAACTCCTCATGCATATCTTTCGTTTTTTGTACACAATTTCTCTCATCATATCCTAGCGTACCATAATAATAGCAAACTTAAGGTAGGTTTTCGCAGCGTAACTCGACCCATGCAAATTTCACTCATAATTTGTTAGCTTAAAGCGATTTTGGGAATTTACAAAAGTCCGGAAAATTTCAAAAATTGATGATTAAGAGTGGATTAAAATGCCAAATGGATAGGTTTATTAGAAAAGGTAATTTAAAGCTGTATTTGCATAAAATGTGACGATGAAGGAACAAATTTATGAGAATAAATGTAGAAACGCTAATAGTAATAAATTTAATACTAACAAAAGTGTGCACATTCAAGTTTAGGCCATTACACAGCAAATCTTTGTTATGCACATTTATTAAATTTATTTATTTCTCTCAAAACTATTAGTTGTCTTTTTTTATTATAAAAAAGAGTGAATTTAGAAATAATTTTTTTTCTAATTTAGTAAACAAACTTGTGTTCGTGTGTGTATACTTGGATTTAATACTTATGAGATTTCATGCAAATCACATTTCTTTTTTCTTTAACTTTTATTTGATATAGTAATGGCAAGAGCTTGTTTAAATGGAACATGCAGTTAGTGAGAATTCTGTGTATATGTATAACAGAAAAAATAATATTAGAGATTTTTAATTCGTTTATTGGCTTGTAAATATATGTTAAGGCCATTCCTATAAAAGCATCGGATCTAAGAAAACGTACAACATGATTAAAAAATGTACTTCCACAACTAGTTGATATTAATTGATCTTTTAAGTTGCTTAATTCAGCGTATTAATTATCAATCCAGGTTGGAAGTTTTCCATGAATCTACAATTGAGTAACAAACAGTGTATTACTTGCAACAATTAATATAAAAAACTAGACGAGCAATAACATGCAAACGAGATGAGGCTAGAAGGTGGGTGTAGCCTTTTCTTTCTTAGAAAAGAAATGACTCATGTTCTTTCCCCGGAAACATGAAATAAACAAAGTTTTGGTAAATATAATTTGAATCAAAAAGATTTGCGATTGATAGATAAACTAATAAAAATAAGAGTATAACATGATAATCAGAAAATGAAAAAGTACTCTCTCAAACATACGTGAGAAAATACTAAGTAAGCAATATTGGAGAGATCAAGCTCTCTGTAAAAGCAAATCCATTCAGAAGGATACCTTGAGGCAATATAAAGGGTTCTCTCTGTGTCCTAAATTCATTGTTTGCATATTCAACATGTTCACACCAGAATAATACTTCACCATTTGTAAACCTATATTTCGGTACGGCTATACAAATATCAAGATCTACTATAAAAAATAGTGCATTCCAAGATTCCTAGACACCATAATCTTTCATCACCCATACATAAAACGTGGGCTTTTTCTGATGATACTCATTAGAATAAGGGCAAAGCATTCCATCGGATACCGAATTGCCGATTTTAAGTTTTAACATTATACAACAATACTTCCTTTGGCAATGGAATCTCTCCATACATTTCATGGGATATATTAGATGAAACCCCAAAATAAGAATTTCTTGTAAAACTAACCCAATGAAATGCCCCATGTCTAAATGCCAAAGGATGCATACCAACAACCGTTTTGATCCTGTCGCGAGGATGTTCATCAATTATTCTCCAAGAACCACTTTTCAACGCGAAAATTTCACTAGGTGCTTTGTCCTGGGAAATCTTAAGGATCTTATAATCACCACAAGCTGAGTCAAAACTCATTCCCAAACAAGTAAACCAGTTCACTGAAAATTTTGGAGAGGGAAGCACAATTGATTCTCTCGTGGAGGGATTCCATACCAACAATATGTCGCGTTTATTAATATCAACATTATTTACGCTAATAATAGCAAAGCCATCACAACAACAATAGACTTGGCAATACCGTGGTTCAACATTTAAAGGGAAACACAGTTCTTGAACGTCCTCAACCCTTGGAGCCGATGACAGAGGACAACAATATATGGAAAATATATCTTCATTTGGGTTTAGTAACTGGTAAACGAGAAATTTTTGGGAATTTTGGTCATTCTTGGCATGAATGAGATGCTTCATACTAAAATATTGTTCATCGATCAATGTTTTCCAAAATTTTGAAACACATGTGAACCGAAGAAGAGACTTCAGACGTAACTTGCTGAGGCTATTGGTAAGTATGTCCTCTTCAAAGTGAAGCATGACCTAGATATGACAAGAAAGTGCTATCAGATTAAAGGTGTCAAACGGGCCGGGCTGACCCGGCCCGGCCCGGCCCGGCCCGGCCCGACCCGGCCCGTATCTATAAACCGGACCGGTTTGACCCGGCCCGGAAAGCCCTAGGGCTTTAGGGTACCGGGTCCCGGTCCGGTTTTTTAAAAAAATTGGGCCCGGTTAACCCGGCCCGGACCAACCCGGTCCAGGCCCGCCGGTTAACCGGCCCGGCCCGGCCCGGTAACCGAAAAAAATAAAAAATAAATAAAAAAAAAAAAAAAAAATTCTGTTGGGCCAAACTAGCCGTTGGCCCAACGGTAATATTACCGTTTTTGGGTCTAAACGGCTAGTTTGGGCCCATTTCATTAAAAAAAAAAAAAAAAAAAATATAAAATATTTTTTAATCCTCAAAATAAATCTATAAATACCCTACTACTTCAAATCATTTCTCACACAATTTTCCAATCTCTCAAATCTCATTCTCTCTCAAATCTCAATTCTCAATTCTCAAATATTCAATATATTTAATTTCTTAAAGTGTTCACTTTAATTTTTTATTTTTTCGTTTACAAAGTAAGAGCGGAAGTTTCTAAAGTCGCAATCTTCGGATACTTCCCAAATTTGGTATTGTCGTTCCATCTCTTACGTTTAATTTTTATTTATTGTATTAATTGTTTAATATTTAATTTTGTTATATTTGTGTATTTTGAATATTTTTAGTTTAATTTAATTTATATTATGGATAAATTAAAAAACCTCGCTGCTAAAGGTGTTAAAAAATTTTGTCCCGGAAGCGGTAGTGGTAGTAAAAAGCGAATTATTAGCGGTAGAGGTAGTTCAAGTAATAGATATACCCGTGTGCCTTCGCCTCCGGTACCGCTTGGTACACCTTTTGAGGAAGAAATAGGTGTAGGTGCTCACGATATGGATTATGTAGAATTTCAAGAAAATTACGGTATAGAAGAAGAAAATGAAGTAGATGCAGTTAATGTAGACGAAGATGATGAAAATATTGCTGAAACACCCGCAGTAGGACATGCTAACGTTAGATCTGAATCAGTTAATCTCCCTTCCCGTCCTCCCAGTGCCCCAAAACCCCGTAAAAGAACTAGTATTGCATGGCAATTTTTTGAACGTATATCAGATAGTGAGGTGCAGTGCAATATTTGTCAACAAATATATAAGCATAGAAGTGGCGGTAAGCAAGGGGGTACGGGTACGTTAATGAGACATATAGCTGAAGATCACAAAAGAGAGTTAAATATTGCAAAAGGTGGTGGGGATGTTGGTGGGTCAACGCAAACTAGAATGGACCCAACAACCGGTCAAGTAGCGAAAAAGTATAATAAATTGAGGGACCGGGAAGAAATAGCTAAAATGGTAGCTGTGGGTTGTTTGCCTTTTACTTTTCCTTCTTCTGATGCTTTTATCCGTTATATACAAGCAATTTATAATCCTATGTTTAATGGTATTCCTAGAACTACTTGTCGGTCTGATATTTTTAAACTCCATTCACAATATTGTTTTTATTTATCAACATTCTTAAAAAATATTCAATGTAGATTGTCCCTAACTTCTGATCTTGGTCGTGCTGTTAATAAAAATGATTATTTAACTGTTACTTGTCATTGGATGGATAGTAATTTCATAATGCAAAAACGTATTCTTGCTTTTTTATATGATGAAGATCGCAAGCATACTGGACAATTTATTTCTGATTCTATTATTAAAATTGCCGGATATTATGGTATAGAAAATAAAATTTTATGTATTGCTTTTGATAATGCTTCTAACAACAAGAATGCTATAACAAAAATAAAATCTACGTTATCTCCACCCTTTCCTGAAATTTTCCATATTAAGTGTGCATGTCATATCTATAATTTAATTGTAAAAGATGGTCTTGACTTTTTTGAGGTTTATATTGAAAAAATTCGTCTTGCCGTAGGTTTCATTCAAGGAAATAATCGTAGAGCGAGAATTAAAGAATTTAAAGTTAAATGTCAAGAAAATGGACTTACACCGATTTTAATGCCTGAGGAAATTGATATTAGATGGAATTCTACGTATGAATTTTTAAAAACTTGTTATAAATATAGAATTCCTATTACACTAACTTTTAACCAACACTGTGGTTCTTTTGCTGATTCTGCTGATTGCATGTTACATAATTCTGATTGGGTTATAATTAATGATCTTGTTAAATTTTTAGAAAAATTTTATGTAGCTACGGTTGAATTTTCCGGTGCATACTATCCTACTGTTTGTAATATTTTGGCATATATAGCCGATATTTCTGGTTTGCTCCAACAATATAAAAATAAAGAAGGTTATAAAGAAGCTGTTGGCGCTATGTTTACGAAATTTAAAAAATATTTCTTCCCGATTCCCCCTATTTACATGATTGGTGCTATTTTAAATCCTTGCATGAAATTTAATCATATGTGTCACTTTAGTACGCTTATTTATACTAACTTAGAAATAAATACTAACCGTGAGTCTGAACAAGAGCAGCCTGATTTGTGGACGGCTACGGCTGATGCAAAAGATTATATAGACAAATTATATAATCACTATGCTGATTTATTTGATTCAGCCGTACCTACAAATATCAGTCCAACTGTCGCTCCTCATCCTCCCGAGGAGCCATCATCTTCTAAAAGGTCGGCACATAGTGGTTTTCCTGATTCGTTTTATGATTTATCTTGTTGGAACAGTGTGGATGACAGAGCTTACACATCAACTTATCGGGAGGAGCTGAAATATTATCTGCGGACGCCACCAGAGGATCGCAGACGACGGATCAACTCGCTGGATTGGTGGAGAAATAATGAATCACAATATCCTGTACTTTCAAGATTAGCCAGAGATATCTTGAATGTTCCAATGTCAACCGTTGCATCAGAGAGCGCCTTCAGTCAGGGACGACAGCAGCTTGGAGACAACCGACACTCATTGGGAAGCAACGCAATGAATGTTTTAGTTTGCCTTAGAGACTGGATTAGAGCAGAAAGAAGAAACCAAGGAATGGAACCAGAGCCAAGCGACGACCTCAAACTTGAAGAAATAATGACTTCACGGGAGAACTCAACAGAATCAAGTCCAATGCATGGGTTTGCCCCCGTTGACTTCGACTATCCTATGCAAATTCCAATTAATATTAACATGCATGAGTTGGAAAAAATGATGCATAATTTATAGATTTTTCATTCATGTAAATTATAAATTTTGGATCATTTTGCAATCAATAAAATTCCACAAATTCATTCACTCCTTAGTTGTTGTTTTTTATTTTTTTTTTTATTTATCAATTTAAAGTTTTAATATCTTCTATAGAAGTGTATATTTAATGTATACATTATATATATCTTCTATAGAAGTGTATATTTAATGTATACATTATATATATCTTCTATAGAAGTGTATACTTAATGTATACATTTGTATATATCTTCTACAGAAGTGTATATTTAATGTATACACGTGTATATATCTTCTACAGAAGTGTATATTTAATGTATACATGTGTATATGTTTTATAAATTAGTATATAAGTATATCTATAAATATTGTAATGTATATATAATGTAGTATATTTTATAAGTAGTAGTGTATATACATTGAATGGTGCATAAACACGTGTATATATCTTCTATAGAAGTATATATTTAACGTATACATGTGTATATGTTTTATAAATTAGTATATAAGTATATCTATACATATTGTAATATATATATAATGTAGTATATTTTATAAGTAGTAGTATATATACATTGAATGGTGCGTATACATGTGTATATATCTTCTATAGAAGTGTATATTTAACCTATACATGTGTATATGTTTTATAAATTAGTATATAAGTAGATCTATACATATTGTAATGTATATATAATGTAGTATATTTTATAAGTAGTAGTATATATACATTGAATAGTGTGTATACACGTGTATATATCTTCTATGGAAGTGTATATTTAACCTATAAATGTGTATATGTTTTATAAATTAGTATATAAGTATATCTATACATATTGTAATGTATATATAATGTAGTATATTTTATAAGTAGTAGTATATATACATTGAATGGTGCGTATACATGTGTATATATTTTCTATGGAAGTGTATATTTAACCTATACATGTGTATATGTTTTATAAATTAGTATATAAGTATATCTATACATATTGTAATGTATATATAATGTAGTATATTTTATAAGTAGTAGTATATATACATTGAATGGTGCGTATACATGTGTATATATCTTCTATAGAAGTGTATATTTAACCTATACATGTGTATATATCTTCTATAGAAGTGTATATTTAATGTATAGATTGTGTATATAGCGTATATATAGTGTATATTTGACCGGTTTTTATCCGGTTTTGACCGGTTTTGACCGGGTTTGACCGGGTTTTAGCGGGTTTGACCGGATTGGGTTAAGTGGGCCGGTTCCGGGTGGGTTTTATTTTTTTTACTGTGCGGCCCGGCCCGGCCCGGCCCGGTTAAGGCCAAAACCGGCCCGTAACCGGCCCGGAACCCGGTAAGAGAGAGGGGGCCGGTTCCGGGTTGACCCGGCCCGGCCCGTTAGACAGCCTTATATCAGATACTTGTTTCTAAAATTTTCAAATGTAAAGCAATTTCCACACAGAGTTTAAAAAAGATAAACATGATTTTTTTTTTCTATCTACAATTAGCAAACAAATGGAGAAATAAGATTTTAGTAGCAGGCGAGCCAAGTACTTTGAGCATTCCTAAAATGTTTGATGTTTTAGTGAACGCATAAAACCGGTGTATAAGGCATAAATCTTTCTTCGTTTCTAACTGACTGTAATATTTTTACTATTGAAAACTCAATTTTTGGCATGATGATCATTTAAAAAATATTTTCTAAAAAAATGTTGAGGAAGAAAGTAAGTGATGACTTTTATCGGGTTGATAAATTGCTTACTACGACGGAGGAAGAAAGTCAAATGTTCTTTCAAATGCCCATAAATACTTCAAAGTAAGTAAGAAATCTACTTATTTTTCAAGAAAACATTTTCCTTCCTACTAAACACATTCTAGGTCTAAAACACTTTTAATAATTGAAGTAAATTAATTAGAAAAAAGGACATGGCCTTTTATTCATAGCTACAAAACATATGTAGAATCTAAGAACCAACAACAAATAAATTCAATTGGTACACCCTGAACTCACTTGATTCAGTTCAACAATCTTCATCGACGTTGCTCTCTTTGATGCGACAGACGTTCAATCTATATCCTGCATATAAATTGTATCAAATAGGCTCAAACACTATTGCCGTGAAAGAATATTACAGCACATAACAGAAAGAAACAAATACCATTGAGAATCTGATTTAAAAGTACCTATTTCTTTTATGTTTGGTGATTTGAATGCTTGTATGAAGAGTGTATTTATAAGTTGGTTCTATTTATTTTTGAGAAAAGTCATAAATACACTGCCAATAAAAAGGAATTTCTTAATATATCCTTATTAGTACTATCCAACTAAAATAACACCTATATTATATTTTCCTTAATATCCGTCTTCTATTTATTTTCCTTATATATAAGTTGGTGACTTGGTTCTATTATCAATAACAGAAATTTTCATAATCTATCCTAATTAGCACTACCCAACAAAAAATAACACTATATATTATTTTCCATAAAATCCAACTTCATTTATTTTTCTATTTTTAAGTTGATTTTATTTATCTTTGAAAAAACATAAATATACTACCAATAGGAGAGAAGTTCATAATCTATCCTAATTAGTACTATCCAACAAAAAAAAAACTATATATTATTTTCTTTAAAATTCATCTTCTATTTATTTTCCTTATTTATACATTGGTTCTATTTATTTTTAGAGAAGCCATAAATACACTACCATGTTAGTCAAGAAAATTGAAGGAAAGGTGTTTTTAAGTCTTGAGAAGGATTGGTGACATTGACCAACTTAAAGGGTCAAACATAAATAAAAAACTTGATTATGTTAATTGTGGACTTGATTATTATTTTCCAAACTTTTTAATCTTTTCAAAAATATAAATTAACCCACACCCACAGAACTTCCCTCTTTGCAAATCAATCTCTCTTTTCTCTCTTTCTTTCGATAGTTTCTCTCTCTAACTTCTCCCAACCAACAACTTCCCAAATTTGTTTCTTCAATCTTGTGCAACTTCAACCTCTGGCAACAATAAGTTTTGAGTTATTGCCTGTTTCTTTTTGACTTTCAACCGTTAGTTGACGTGACAACATTCTCCGGCGACAACAACTTCAAGTTCTTCATCATTTCTTTTCGATTTTCACAGGTAAAAAATTAGGACTTTTAAGTTATGACGAAAATGAGGAACTTGATTTGTTGGTGTTTGTTATTTTTTTTATGTTTTTTGTTATTTTTTTAATATTTGTTATTTTTTAGTTGAATTTCTCATCTGGATGTATCTGCTATTGCTATTTTTTAACAACGGATAAAACATGTAACGTGAATCCAATAGATAAGTAATCTGTTGCAACATATATGACTAATGTTGCACAGATTAGTAATCTGTTGCAACATATATGAATAATATGTTGCGCAAATTAGTAATCTGTTGCAACATATATGATTAATCTGTTGGATAAATTAGTAATATGTTGCAACAGATATGACTACACTGTTGCAACATATATGACTAATTTGTTGCAACATATATGACTAATTTGTTGCAACACATATGACTAATTTATTGCAACAAATGAGTAATCTGTTGCAACATATATGACTAATCTGTTGCAATATATATGACTAATTTGTTGCAACAGATAAGTAATCTGTTGCAACATATTTGAATATTTTTTTGCAATAAATGAGTAATTGTTTTAACATATAAGACTAATCTGTTTCAACAGATTACTCATCTGTTGGATTCATTTTTATAGTGTTGTAACATGAATCTAACATATGGGTCATCTGTTGCGACAGATTAGTCATATATTACAACAGATTACTCACTTGTTGCAATAGATGACTCATATGTTGGATTCATGTTGCAGATTCTATCCATTGTAGCAGTAGCAGATACAAAAAATAAGAAATTCAACTAAAATCATCATTTTACTTACAAAATAAGCTATTAAGTAATGTCCAAGTGATATACGAACAAAATTTGACCTAAAAAATTTTTCAAAAATTTCAATAGGGGCACAACGAATAAGTAAAACACATGAAAAATTTCATGAAACAGGTAAAGAAGACAAAAATAATATATCATACATCAAATGCAAATGGATCAAGGGGACAAACGTTTGAGTTCTCCTAAAAATATTTAAGTTCCCTAGTATTTTAATTACTTTCTAATAGTTGACCCATCTTTACAACAGATTTTCTATCTATTTGATAATTTCCAACAGATGAATTATCTGATGCAACATGTTAGTCATCTGTTGATTCAAATTAAGCAATTATTAGTAATAACTAAATTGATTTAGCTAAAGTTAAAGACATCTCTACGACAATGGGACAACCATTTGTGTTCTCCTAAAAATATCTGAGTTCCCTAGTATTTTAATTATTTTCCAATAGATTATCTATTTTATGAATGTTTCTATGGTTTCAATATTTCATGATTTATGGTTTTCAACTATTAATTGGGGGTCTTTTGTGTAAATGGCTTAGTTATGGTTTCTGGTTTAATTGTGCTTTTATATGCATTAGTGATGGTTTTGGACAATTGGATTGCACAGTAATGGTTTAATGGTTTTTGGAAATGGTTTTGGTTACATTATGCCTCCAAGGTATTTGATAAAAATACTTATAAAGATATTTTTACTGAATTGACTTCTTTTAATAGAACTGTAATGCCCCATACTTTTTCCTAGCTAATTTCATATCAAGGATGTCTAGTATTAGTTTCTAAATTAAATGATAGCTATTCCGTGAGAAATTTTCAAGATTTTCACTTTTTGTCATGTGGGAAATTTAATAAGCTTTCCATCGATATAAGATTCGCCAAAATTCAATAACCGGGTCAGAAGTTACGGCTATTTCAAGTTCACGTCGTAAAACAGCGCCATATTAGTCAGTGGTGTGCCATACTACAAGAGGAAATGACATTTGAAAAATTCCAATAGGGGTCCTTGATTATGGCGCGTTGCACCAAGGTCCAAATTTAGAATTGTCCTTTACCAGTGTCTTAGCGCGATTTCCTCCGCATCGCACCAAAGTTCCAAGTCGCAAAAGAAGGGGAAACGCGATGGCTCTGCGTCGCACCATCCCTTAGTTTCCCAATTGTCAAATTCCAGTGACAAGGCGCGATAGCAACGTGTCTCCCTAGCTGTTCAATTCGGGAAAACTTTACTAAAATTATATGACGCGTCCAGGGTTAAAAGGGGTCAACTGCTCACCCCTATTTAAGCCCTTGAACACGTGATTCAACCAATTTTCACCCAAAATATACTCTCTTCTCTCAAAAACCTCTCAAGAACAAGCTAGGTTTTTCATAGAACATTCAAAATCAAGAATTTCCTCCGTCAATCTTCATAAAATCACTAACCAAGGTATGCATAGTGTTCATTTATGGACTCCTTTCGTCCATGAAACCCAAGAATTCCTTTTCTAAATTCAAGTTTAGGGATTTTCTTTCTTATGAATTTTATGATTGAGCTGCTCTTGTTCATGTCGATAATGAGATATTGAATTCTACTCCATGTTAGATAACAAATTCTATGTGGGATAAATTATTATAGATATACATTCATGCAAACGTATGACTAAACCCTTGAATGATGAAATTAGAATTGAACCATGATATTTAATTACTGTACAATGATGTTTACATGTACCATGTCTACAATATCTTTGAATAAATGCCTAGATAAAGGAAACGTGCCTAACTAGCATAATACCATGAAATCCATATTTATGTACAAGTTATGCCTATCACATGTTTTGATGAAATGCTTTTATAAATGTATTATGGATTATGATGTTAGTTATATGTTCAAGTAAGTTATGCTTGGGTAGTTTCCTTCCATCGTGTCCTGGGGTTACTCATACCCGAAACATTAGCTGTGTGCTCTGAGCCATGTCATGTTTTCACGATACTCTCAGTCAAGCTATGATCCTTAGACTTCAGATAGTCTTATGACTCAGGAAATCTCTATGATCACATGAACTCAGTCAGTTGTCAGATATCAATAGTATTCTATCAGTCAATGAAATTCAGTAACTCAGTCAATATTCAGTTCAGTAAATCATGTCAGTGTCTATTTAGATGGGAGTAGAAATTAGCACCAAGCGAACCAAAGGATGGGAACTCACCTATTATAGGAGGGTGTGATTCTTAGAAGTAATCCTTGCATTCCAGAATTATGTAGCCAACGTAGGTTGAGACATCATAGCTTGCTATATGAGGGTAGATGAGGTGGATTAGCCTACTATATGAGGGTTCCCACCATTCTCACTAGAGTTACCTATTGTATTAGGGTCACTCACATGTTGTCCTTACTAGTGGCGCGGTATTGACACTGTTCCAATCAGGGCATAGATTGGATCCTACTTCAGCTATAATAAATTATTTGGGGTATGATAGTTAGATGACTACCTCCCACAATCTCAGTATCAGTCTCAGTAAAAGAACTCAGATAGTTCTTCATAATTTAGGACTATCAGATACAGTCACTCATGTTATCAGTTATCAGAATTTAGTTATTAGTCATGTTAGTCATCAGCATACTCTTGTTATCACGATTTCAGATATAGTTACTATGTATGCATGTATGTATTCTCATGTTCATATTAGTCAGTTAGCCTGTATTATTCATGCATATAAACCCCATGCATTCAACCTACCTCACATGCATACCAATACATTCAAAGTACTGATGCATTTGCGCTATGGTGTCTTATACCATAGGTTCAGAGACACAAGCTCCAGAGCAATAGTAGATTCTAGATATCCACAGACAGAGTTAGAAGTAAGTTCTCATCCTTTGAGGACATGATTATTTCTCTAATATCTTATTAATTAGTTTATTAGTTGGAGTTAGTTGGGGACATATCCTATCAACTCCTTACTCAGACAGTTCATTCAGTCAGAGGCTTTCTAGACTATCATGTTTTAGACTTTAGTATGTTCGGTTTTGTTTTGGGTATTCTATTAACCCACACAGATATTATATCAGTTAGACCATATTCAGTATTGAACCTTATGGCCTTTCGGTGTATTTTTCTGCATTTTTATGTCATTATAAAGTATACAGGTACAGATATCAGTCATGGGTTAGGTTGTGATCCTTTGGGGTCATGAGCACTGTGTAGCATTCCGAATACCAGATTTAGGGTGTTGCAAACTTGGTATTAGAGCCTAAACTTCAATAGTCCTAGGAAGTCTGAAAGCTGCATCTAGTAGAGTCTAGTACGTGGGTGTATTATGTGCCACATTTATGTGTAGGAGGGTATAAGATGTTTTAAGAACAGTTTCCCGTCTTTCAGTATTCATGTTGTGCTAGTGAGCATAATCTCAAGTCAATCTCTCAGTCTAATCTATTTCTCTCTTTCTTCTATAGAATATGCCTCCTAAAAGAAGAAATGAGAATTAGCCAGCCCCTCAGCCCGAAGAACCTTTGGGCGAACATGTTTCTCATACACAGTTCTGAGCTGCATTCACTACTCTTGGTAACTCAGTTGTTGCTCATAATGAGCGACCAATCATCATTCTGACCAATCTAGTAGCCAATTCAGTTGTAGCTAAGATTAAGGATTTCACCCAAATGAATCTTCTATCCTTTCTCGGGTCTATGTCAGATGTGGACCCTCAGGAATTCCTAGATCAAATGCAGAAGGTTATAGACATAATGGAGGTTACTCCTAGTAAGAGTGTTGAGCTAGCTGTATATAAGTTGTAGGATGTTGCTTACACTTGGTTAAAATAGTAGAAGTCAAAATTGCCAGATGATACAGGGTCATTTAAGTGGGAGGAGTTTGCTTCAGCGTTCCTTGATAGATTCTTTCCCATAGATCTTAGGGAATCTAAGATGCTAGAATTCATCAAACTCAGGCAGGGCAATATGACAGTGAAAGAGTATTCTCTTAAGTTTACTTAATTAGCTAGATATGACCCTTATGTGATTGCAGATAGCAGGGCAAGGATGAGTAAGTTTGTTTTGGGGGTAAATGATAGCATGGTTAATGAGTGTAGATCCACCATGCTGAATAGTGACATGACTATAGCCTGACTTATGACTCATGCTCAGAAGATAGAGGAGCAGAAGATTAACATGAGGGAGAAGCAGAATAAAAGAGCAAAGACAGGTAGTTTCAACTTTGCTTAGCTTAAGTTAGAAGGAGGAAACCGTTCTCAGTTTTGTCCTAAGTCATCAGTTCCAGCTTCTTCTTTATCCAGTGTTCCAGTTCCTAAGTTCAGAGAGGGTAATAAAGATAGAGTGCCAGGATCTAAGTCCTAGGGTAGTGTTACCAACGCCCGCACCTATCCTCTTTGCAATATTTGTGGCAAGCACCATCAGGGTATTTGTAGAGTTGGTAGTGGTATTTGTTTCGAATGTTGCAAGCCAGGCCATAGAGTTAGAGACTGTCCTCATCTAGGTCTTCAGGGTCAACAAAATCTCTCCTCAGCTCAGTTCGGTCACCCAAATCAGTAGGGTGCCACCTCTAGTTCTACTAGCGGGCAATGCCCAAATAGACTTTATGCTCTTCAGTCCCAACAAGATCAAAACAATTCTCCTAATATGGTTACCGGTACATTACATATCTTTCATATGCATGTTTACGCTTTGCTAGATCCAAGAGCTTCTTTCTCTTTAGCATTCGATTTTGAAGTCAATCCTAAAATTCTAGCAGAGCCCTTTTCAGTCTCTACCCAGTGAGTAAAACCATTATAGCCTGGCGGGTATACAGGAACTTCCCGGTTTTGATATTTCCAAAAGTCACTTCAGCAAACTTAGTTGAATTAGAGATGACTGATTTTGATTTCATTCTCGGCATGGATTGGCTTTATTCCTGCTATACCACAGTCGACTGAATAAATAGAATAGTCCAGTTTCAATTCCCAAATGAACCCATCCTAGAGTGGAAGGGTAGTGTATCCGCTTTTAGAGGTCAACTTATTTCCTACCTTCGGATACAGAAAATAATATCTAAAGGATATGTCGATCATCTTGTTTGAGTTAGGGACACAAGTTTCAAAACTCCCAATCTTGAATCAATCCCAGTCATGAATTAATATTCAGATGTCTTTCTCAAAGATCTTTCAAGAATTCCTCCTGAAAGGGAAATAAACTTCGGTATTGATCTTCTTCTAGATACTCAGCCTATCTCTATTTTGCCATACAAAATAGAACCAACAAAACTCAAAAAACTAAAAAAATAGTTGAAGGATCTCTTAGATAAGGGATTCATCAGACCTTGCATTTCCCCATTGGATACTCCAATATTATTTGTGCACAAGAAAGAAGGTTCTCTCAGAATGTCTATTGGTTACCGTCTACTCAATAAAGTCATGTTCAAGAAAAAGTATCCTCTTTCCATAATCGATGACTTGCTTGATCAACTTCAGGGTGACAATTATTTCTCTAAGATAGATCTCAGATCCGACTATCATCAACTCAGAGTTAGGTAATGTGACATTTCAAAAATAGTTGTCCAAACTTGGTATGGTCACTTCAAATTTTTATTCATGTCATTTGGTCTTACTAATGCCCCAGCCACATTCATAGACTTAATGAACCGCGTGTTCAAAAGGTACTTGGACATGTTAATCATAGTCTTCATAGATGATATTCTGGTCTATTCTCACAGTGAGCGAGATCATGCAGACCATCTCAGAATATTACTTCAGACTCTTAGAGATGATCAACTATTTGCCAAATTTAGTAAGTGTAAATTTTGGGTAAGGTCAGTAGAATTCCTTGGACATATCGTTTCCAATTATGACATTAGAGTGGATCCTCAAAAGACCAAAGAAGTAAGAAACTGGCCTTGCCCTGTCTGTCTATTAGATATCAAGAGTTTTTTGGGTGTGGCCGGCTATTACAGAAGGTTTGTTGAGGGACTTTCTTATATTGCATCACCTATGTCCAGATTGACTTATAAAAAAGTCAAGTTTTAGTGGTCAGATCTTTGAGAGAAGAGTTTTCAGGAGTTGAAGATTCGACTCACCTCTACTCCAGTTCAAGCTCTTCTAAATAGTCCAAATGGTTTTGTAGTTTATTGTGATGCATCCAGAGTGGGTTTGGGTTGTGTCCTCATGCAGCATGGTAAGGTCATAGCCTAAGCTTATATATAGCTTAAGCCCCTTGATGATTTGGAGATATTATCTATATGGTGTTCATATAGATGTGCGCACGGATCATAAGAGTCTTCAATATGTTTTTTCTCAGAAAGATCTCAATCTTTATCAAAGAATGTGGTTTGGGCCCTTGAAAGATTATGACATGAGTATTCTTTTGGATATAGGCTTTGTCGTACTTTTGGGGGTTGGTATGGGTGGGATCGGTATTGGTGTTTGCCTTGGCACAGGTATTGGTGTTGGGGCTCACACCCTTAGATTATATTGTAGGTTGTTCTATCATATTATATTTTGGGTTTGATTTTTATATTATGTTTAATATTCTCTTTGGTTTGGTATGGTTGGATGGTTGATTTGGTACAGTTAGTCTTGGTTGGGTCTATTGTGGTTTGTGAGCCTATCTAAGAGTCTTTATGAGAGCATTTACACAATCTTGTTATTTTCTTAAAATTCAGCTCATTTAAGGTAGTATAAGGTGGTTGGGTTGGGTTAAGGGGGTGGTCTCCAGTCCTAGTTGGACTTTGGATTCCCATTACTTCCAGGCCCTGGTTTAGGTCATAACAATTTGGTATCAGAGCTTTAGGTTGATGGTCAACTGGGAGTCCACAAAGCTGTATCGAGTAGAGTCTCTTTTAGTGGTGTATAGCACGTCGCACTTATAAGAGAGAGGCTTCAATACTTCTAGGAATATTTCACTTTCTTAAAATGCTCAGTCTTGGAATCCTCTCTAATCCATGGTTGTTTGTCTTTCAAATTATGCCTCTTAGATCTGAAACACAAGAAAACTCTTCCATCCCATCTGGGGATAATACTGAAGGGGTACTTCCTACATCTGGAGTACACCTTCGATCTCATGGTCCCATTCCTGATTATTCTAGAGTTCCTCCTATTCCTCCTCCTACTCCTTAGGTCCCTCAGCATAACTTGACAAAAATAGAGTTTGATTAGTCTATTAATGTTATTTCTCAGATGGTCACTGCTCAGGCTGAGCGTGGTGTGGCTAGTTCTTTGTTAGCTGAGGTCACAAGAATTGGCTAATTTATGAAGATGGGTCCTCCTAATTTTACTGGACTAAAGGTGAAAGAAGACCCACAGGGCTTCTTAGATTTACTCAAGAAGATATTTTTGGTTATATAGGCTTTTGATGGAGAGAGTTAGCTTTATGGCTTATCAGCTCAAAGATGTCACTTATCAGTGGTATGAGTAATGGGATAGAGATAAGGGTGATATAGAAGAGGAAGGGTTGTGGGAGGCCTTTTCTAATTCTTTTATGGATCGTTTCTTTATACAAGAGATAAGGGAAACTAAGATGGAGGAGCTTGTGAACCTCAGTTAAGGAAAGATGTTTGTAACGGAATATGCTTTAAAGTTTTATTAGTTGTCGAGGTATGCTCCTAATTTGGTGGTTGACATTAGGTTGAGAATAAGGAAGTTCACTTTTGGAATGAATAGATATTTGATTTTTGAGAGCAAAACTACTTTGTTCATTAAGGATATAGATATCTCTAGGTTGACACTTCATATGCAGCAGGTTGATAATCAGAAGAGAATAAAGAAAAAATTTGGGGATAGGCAGGGAAAGCGAGGCAGGTTTTTTGATCAGGAGGTGCACAGTCTCAGGCTGGTAGAGATGGTGGCAAGAGGCAAAAAAAGAAGTGGGGGAGTTCTGGTTCCTTATCTACTGCCAGTGCCCCTTACGCACAACAGAGGGGCGACAAACGTTATTAAGGTGGTGATAATTCTCGGGCATAGGATGCCCAATCTCAGGCGAGCAGAGGTTAGTCTATTTCTTGATGCCTTTTTGTCGGTTCTGCGATCATCCTCATTAGGGATTTTGTAAGAAAGAGAGAGATAAGTTCTTTAGGAATGGTCAGGTAGTCTATCGACTCAAGGATTATCTGAATAATAAGGTTGTTGCATAGGTGAATAAAATTCAGTAGCTTCATCTTCTGCTCTTACACCTGGTGGTATGGTATTTTCTTCTGTTACTGCTCCTGGTTCTAGTATTGGTCGGAATAGATTGTATGCTTTAGCATCCCGGTAGGAATTTGAGGCATTACCTGATGTGGTTACTAGTATGTTATAGCTCTTTTCCCATGATGTATATTGTTTGCTTGATCTGGGCTCCACTTTTTTTATGTGACTTATTATATTGCTGTGTTTTTTTGTGTGGATCTGAAAATTATTTTGGATCCTTTCTCTGTTTCTACCCCAATAGGAGACTCAGTCACTGTTGAACGAGTTTATAGGGGGTGTGGTATCTGTTGGTGACTAACAAACCTTGGTAGATCTGTTTGGGTTGGGAATTGTAGATTTTGATATAATTTTTGATATGGACTAGTTGCATTCTTTTTATGCATATTTAGACGATCGGACTCGTAAGGTCATCTTTAGGTTCCCCAGTGATCCATAAATAGAATGGCAAGATTGTTCTTTAGCTCCTAGGGGGGAGATTTATTTCTTATGTTAGAGCTCCTAGGTTAATTTCTAAAGGGTGTCTTTATCACTTGGTCCGGGTTAAAGATTCTAACTCGGAAGGTCCTTCTTTGCAGTCAGTTCTAGTAGTTAATGAGTTTCTAGAGATCTTTCCAGAGTATCTTGCTGGTGTTCCCCCTGATAGGGAAATAGAGTTTGGTATTGATTTGCTCCCAGCTACTCATCTAATCTCTATTTCTCCATATAGAATGGCTCCGACCGAGTTAAGGAAACTCAACGAGAAAATTAAGGATCTTTTGGATAAGGGGCTTATTCATCCTAGTGTTTTTTCGTAGGGTGCACCAGTGTTGTTTGTGAGCAACAAGGATGGTTCCCTTCGGATGTACATTGACTACAAGTAGTTGAACAAGGTAACAGTCAATAAAAAGTATCCTCTCACAAGGATAGATGATTTGTTTGATCAGTTACAGGGTGCCAAGTCCTTTTCAAAGATAGATCTTTGGTCTGGGTACGATTAACTTAAGATTTGGGAGGTGGTGATCCTTAATATGGCTTTTCATACTCGGTATGGGAATTTTTAGTTCTTGGTAATGTCATTTGGATTGACAAATTCTCCGACAACATTTATGGGTCTGATAAATAGTATTTTTAGGAAAGTATTTGGATCTCTTTGTCATTGTGTTTATTGATGACATTTTGGTGTATTTGAGAAGTGAGGTGGATCATGGTAGTAACCTATTTGTGGTGTAGCAGACCTTGAAGGAACAATGGTTGTTTTCAAAGTTCTCTAAGTATGAGTTTTGGTTGAATGCTCTGACTTTCTTGGGTCATATTATCTTTAGGTAGGGGATAATTGTTGATCCTCAAAAGTTTATGTGGTAAAGGGGTGGACTAGGCCCACGACTCTATTCGATGTTCAGATCTTCTAGGATTTAATTGGGTATTATAGGTGGTTTGTGGAAATATTCCCGTTGATAGCTGCTCCTTTGACTAAGTTGACTAGAAGAAGGTTAAGTTTTCTTGGTCAAATGCTTTTAAGGGTAGTTTTGAGAAATTGAAGTATAAGTTGACTTTGGCTCAGATTTTGACCTTGATAGAAGGTAATGATGGGTTTGTGGTTTACTGTGATATTTCTCGAGTATTGCTCGATTGTGTTTTAATGAAGTATAGGAAAGTGATTGCCTATGCTTCCAGGTAGTTCAAGGTGCATGAGAGGAATTATCCTACTCATGATTTGGAGCTGTTGGTGGTTGTGTTTTCTTTAAAAATATGGCAGCGTTATTTGTTTGGCATTCACATGGATATCTTTTCAGATAATAAATGTCTTCAGTACGTGTTTATGCAGAAGGAGCTTGCTCTCAGGCAAAGGATATGAATTGAGCTTCTTAAGTACTATGATATTAGTCTTCACTATCACCCGAGTAAAGCTAACATGGTTGCCAATTCTGTTAGCAGGTTCTCTATGGGCAGTTTGGCTCGTGTGGAGGATGGAAAGCGGGAATTATTGAAGGTATTCACCGCTTGGCCAACCTTGGAGTTTGTCTCTTTAATTCTAAGGACGGTGCTGTGATGGTGTAAGAAGTGGTTCAGTACATAGATTAAGGAAAAATAGGTGTTGGATGCAGTCTTGATAAAAAGCAACAGTGAGGCTGATGGGAAAAAATAGCAGTGTTTGAGATTTTTGGTAATAGTACTTTGCAGTATCAAGAGAGGTTGTGTGCTCTGACTATCGACAGTTTGGAATAAAGGATTTTGGCTGAGGTATATGAGTCGCACAATGTCATTTATCCCGATTCGACAAAGATGTATCATGATCTAAAGGAGATCTATTGGTGGAATGATATAAAGCTAGATGTGGTTCATTTTCTGGCTAAGTGCATGGTCTGTCAACAGGTTAAGGTTGAGAACATGAGGCCCGGTGGGCTGCATCAAGAAATAGTGTTGCCTAAATGGAACTGGGAGATAATTAATATGGATTTCATTACCGGTCCTCCTCAATCTTGGGACCAATTTAATTTGATTTGGGTCGTCATGAATAGGATGACCAAGTCTACGCACTTTTTATCGGCAAGGACTACCTTTTTGATGGAGGATTATGAGAAGTTGTATCTTCAGGAGATTGTGAAGCTGTATGGGGTTCCTATTTTGATAATTTCGGATAGTGGTACACAGGTTACGTCTCACTTCTTGCGATTTTTCCAGAAAGTTTTAGGGACTAAAGTTAGTCTGAGTACTGCTTTTCACCCGCAGTCAGATGGGTAAGCAGAGAGAACTATTCAGACATTAGAGGATATACTTCGGACATAAATGATTGATTATGGTGGCAGTTAGGTTAAGCATCTACCTTTGGTGGAGTTTGCTTACAACAATAACTATCATTCTAGTATTGGTATGTTTCCTTTCGAGGCATTGTATGGTTGGAGGTGTAGATCTCCTATTGGGTAGTTTGAGCTTGGTAAGGCGAAAATGTTTGGTCCTCATTTCATTTATCAAGCTATGGAGAAGGTGAATGTGATTCGGGATAGGCTTAAGGCTTCCTAGAGTCATCAAATATCCTATGCAGATATTAGGTGTAGAGACTAGGAGTATGAGGTTGGGGACAAGGTATTCCTAAAAGTGTCTCCCATGAAGGGAGTAGTACGGTTTGGTAAGATACTGAAGCTCAGTCCTTGGTTTATCGGTCCTTATGTGATTTTGTAGAGAGTGGGCAATATTTCTTATGCATTTGTCACGACCCGAACTAGGGCCTGGCCATGACGGACATCCCGAACTATGAAGGACCGGATGTCCTACTCTATCTGGTAGTAATGCACAACAATTATATAATAAGAGAAGATGCAGAAATACAATCTATTAGAGAAACATGGTCATACTCTGAATTCAGTTTAACAATAAGGAATGAAATCCAAAATCAACTAAACATCTAGAACAATCTGCGACATCTCTACTACATGATCAAATGACAACTATCTGAAAACTGAGACAAGCCCCCCAATAGACCAAAACAAAAGGAATAACATAATCTGATATAATAAGGCTTCTAGAACAAAGAAGGCTCACCACTGTACAGATCACTTCTCTCTAGATACTCTACTACTTAGCCAAACCCCTAGATTGAGCCTCCGAACCTGTGAGGTAGGGGGTCCATACAGATGTACTAGTACACATAGCAAATCCAAAATAATAATTTATATTCAACATATATGAGAGCAATTCAAAGCAGTTCATAAATATGTAATATGGTAAAAATCATATGTGCATTTCTAAAAGACTCTGTAAAATCATCTAAACTCTGTAACATTGTTTGTTTTACTTCTGCGCTAGATGGTATACCCTATAATTTTATAGCTTTCACCAACTACCTTATCTCGGTTGCCACCAATATAGAAGTACTAGTGAGGGAAGAGCACACAAGATCACACAGCAGCGTGCCACAACCCCAATCAAGTCATTATATCGAGGTTGGGCTCAAGATCACAAAGCAGGGCTCCAAACCATAAATCCCAATTTAGGATGACAACGTACCAGGTACAAAAGATCACATAGCAGGGTACCAAGTTCCAATGTCGGCAAATCACAGTTTCCAGCAGAGACTCATTTGACTCAGGCTTTCTTCGGGTAACCACCTAACTCACATCAACCCAATTTTCAACTCTTTAAAAAATAGATTCTTTGAAATCAAAATCTAACTCTGTCATGGAATACATTTACATGGTATCATCATACCATTGACTTGTCAGTCATATTCTCTGAGACATTTAGCAAATTATATCTCTGTTCTCAAAACCTGGAATTTAGAACCACTATGCAAGGAAACTCTCTTTGTCAACATTTCAAGAATTCAAGGTGGTCATGTCAAAGTTCTCAATTGCATGCATTTCTTTCTCTTTAAAACAAGAACATCATATTAACATCAAGAAACACCCTCTCATTATTTCTAAATCATGTTTCAATTTCTATGACATTGAGAAAACTAATTTCAAATCACAAGGCATGCATTTCAACTTTTTTTTTTCCGACAAAACCATAATCTTTAATTCAACATACGAGAGGGGTTTCATAATATGTTCTCTCAAATAATATTCAATTTCGGTTTTCATACATATACATATACTTGTAAATCAATTCAAGGGGGGAAAACCTAAAGGCCAAATCAACAATATCATAAAAACATTTATAATGCATAATTAAAACATAGATTCCAAAAACACTTTTAAATTCATGCTTGATAATCCTTAAATCACGATCTAGTGTTTATAAGACCATGTAGTTTTTAGGATAAACCCCATGTACCTCAAATTAGAAATTTTATAGATGCTTCTTGAAGCCTACAGTTTGGGAATTCTGAATCTTCAATCAATTTCTAAAACCTGCGGTTGAATCTTGAGGGATCTTGATTCTTAGGTTGACACCTAAGTGTTTATATCTTGAGGGAGTTGGAAAAAATGACCATGTTTTAGTCAATTTAGGGTTTAATCACATGTTTATGGATGAATAAGGTTGGGGAAAGGACTAAAATATCCCTAATGAAACAATGAAAGTCACAGCAATCCCTCAACTGACAGGCTGATATGCTGAAGAAAATTGGGCATAAATTTTTACTCTGATGTTTGATTTGGATAAAATTAGTTGTACTGGAAAGAAGACTCAAATAGATTTCATTTGATATATAGCAGCCTCCCAGTTCATTATATACAGAAAGTTATGATCGTTTGAAGTTGACCCCGAAATTGTGTTCTGAAATGTGCCCAGAATGCTGGAACATTTCAAAGACATTTAAAACCAGTATTTTATGCCCCTAAAATGCACCCAAGATGTACTATTAACTCTCCCCATCATGTATCAACAAGAAATTCAAGAAACAGAGGTCAGAAAGGTCACGAAATAATTCATCAAAGATTGGGAGCTAAAAATAAGACTAAGTCCCTTTGACACTTAGAGAAATTTTTCAGTTTTGCTCTCTAAGAATGCTACTAGAAGCTAATACATGTATGAATTTTGTGGGGTGTTACAGAGTTGAAGTTGCCTGTGATTTTTAGTTTGGTTCATCTGGTCTTTCATGTTACAATGTTGAGAAAGTGCATAAGTGACTCTTCTTTGGTTTTTCCTTTGACATGGTTAGATATCTTGGATTCTCTATCTTATGAAGAGGTATCAATTAATATATTGGATAGACAGGTTCATTGGTTGCGGACCAAGGATGTGGCTTTGGTTAAGGTTCTGCAGCGGAACCATAAGGTGGAAGAAGCTACATAGGAAGTGGATAAGGATATTAGTCCAAGTATCTTCTCTTGTTTTCTAATCCTAGTAGTCGTGCGGAAGGTATGTGTTCTTGAACACATCTTTATTTTTTGAGTTTGTTAAAGAAAGAGTTGCATCTGTTGTATCTTTGTTTTCTGTGTTTGTAAATGTAAGAGTGGAGACATTAAAAGGTGGGATTGATGTTTGATAATTCAAATGACTCTGTGTGTTATTACCCCTACCTTATCCACCATTCGGGGACAAATGTTCCTAGTGGGGGAGAATGTTATATTTGGGGTTTTGGACTTAGAAACTTTCCTTGAAATTGGTTCTCCTGACCCAATACAACTCACGAGTACGTGCTGTATATTGGGGTACGAGTGGTATGGTCCTGTCATAAGATAAATTTTGTTAGTTGTTGGGATAGTTTTGGACATTGGAATGGATACGATTTTAGAGGATAAGTTGTAGGGCTTGGGTACGAGTCGTATCAAGGACTCGTATGGTGTTTGGTGTTTGGTCCTCCTGGTAATTCATTCCGCCAGGGATACTAATCATGGGTACATATAGTATGATGAGGTTACAACTTGGTTAGATGAGTCGTATACTAGAAAGTGTTTGATCCAAGGGTTGAGGCCTGGGTATGACTAGTGGAAACAAATAATAGAGGAGGGTATGACTCGTAAGGGTCAGTCGTATTCTTATGTCGGGTTTTTAAGGGACTTAAGTGGGGTATTAGGGACATTTTCATACTTACCATAATTGGGATCCATTACTTCTAATAAACTTAGGAAGTTATTTACCCTATTATTTTGTTCATTAACACTAAAAAGCTATTACAAAACATCCAATAATTCTCACAAGAGCTTTTTGGGGAAAAAGAGCTAGAGTTTCAACTAAGTGATTGCTTTGGTGATTTTATTGTCACCTTTCTCGATTTAAGGCATGCGTCTCTTCCCTACTTATTACATCTAAAGAGTCATGGATTTTATGGGTGTTTATATGGGTTCAATATTGCATGATTTATGGTTTTCAACTATTAATTGGAGTTTTTGGTGTAAATGGCTTATTTATGGCTTCTTATGGTTTACTTATGCTTTTATATGCATTAATGATTGTTTTGGACAATTGGATTGCAAGGTAATGGGCTGATGATGGTTTAACATAAAGTTTAGTTATTGATCAATGGATAGGCTAAGTCAAAATTCGTTGTAGTCTATTTTTCAATAGAACTACAATGATTTCACCCATTGGCTCTTTCGAGAACATAACAAGTCTGTAATTTGTAACCACCCAAAACTTCAATCAAACATCCCTATTTCTAGGATGATTCTCTTGACATGACTTACACTCCTATTACACTTATTTCTAAGATTGAAAAAGGTAGTAAACCATAGACTTAATTGTCCACCATTCCTTTGTATCCCTATAACCTTTTTCAAGGATGCTATGGGTTACCTCAAGTTAACTTTCATCCCTCTTTCAAGGATAACAAAGGGTTTTTACAGTTTGGGTTTTCACCCATCAAATCTATTTGGAGATTTGGGGGGTTTTCACCAATAAAATTCCTACTCATTAACCCAAGCAATGGTGGAATCCATACTCACCAACTAAAAATCATGCAAACACAACAACACCGACACACAATTACAATTTAGTTCAACATAAACCCAAGACTAAATTACTTAGCTACTCATGAAGAAATTAAAAGTAGATGTACCATGGGGATTATCTAAAAATTTATTCTTCACAAAATTACCAAGAAATTAAGCCTCCAAGAGTAGTTACACACTTGCCCAATTAGGATTTCTTGCTTTCAAATAAAAAAATAGCTATGAGGTAAGAAATAGCCAAAGAAGAAAGCGTTTTTTTGCCTATATATGATTTGGGATTCTTCCATTTAGTTTTACAAAGCTTCCCTGGGGCATAATCCTGCTGAACCGTGATTGTGCAAGTTTGATTGTGACTGCAACTACACAACTGTGATTGTTTTCCTCGACTGCATTGTATTGACTAGCTTGACTGGCTGCGGTCACGGTAACTGAGGCTAATATGGTCCAAGTCTTTAGGTTCACTCTCTTTTGCTCCATTTTTATCATTTTAAGCTCCATTCCACATTTTTTATCTCTTCAACTTTATGCCTGCAATGAGTTGATATTAGTGTATTTACTCACAAATATTTCTCATTTATTTATTGAAAATAAGGTAGTGTGCACGAATGTTTTGTAAGAATATATGGTAAAATCACCATTTATCAACACCCCCAATTAAGACCTTGCTTGTCCTCACGAAACACTAACCTTTTCTAGTGATAATTTTACATGTATTCCCTCATTTTGTGACCCAATGATCATGATGACTTAAACTTGATTGCTACCACAAAAATCTTTTCACACATGGGAAAATAGGCTTTTAACGACTCCCCTCATCATAAAATGGAATAGTGAAGGATAAAATAAACTTCAAGGAGCAACCATGAAACAACTACTAACACTCAAGAAATGACTCACATGTTGACTACAATCATGCTATACTTCCTCTTATCTCATTGAATGAAATATGAAAAAATCACCCACCTCAACTAGTTCAAATGCCTCCTCACAAGAAAGGAAAATTCATACACCTAGTTACCAATCGTGCAACAAGGAATTTTAAGTGAAAAGAATCACTCTTTCAAGAAATTCTCCATGTTAACAAGTACCATGCCATAGGCTTGCCCCTATTTTCAATCACCACTACAATGAATATACTTGGTTAGGAATCACTAAAGGACTTTTTGAGCTTGTAATGTAGGTTTAGGGTAGGGTAGGATGTTAACTTGGGACAATAAGACTAAACCCTCTTTGAACTTCTACATCATAATCCTTTTATGCATTGCTATTTGGGCCACTTCTTTTTCCTTTACTAATTTTCCAACTTTTCCTTTTTTACTTTACTCAAATGCTCTTCGCCTTTTTTTTACTCTTTAGCATGCATTTAAAATCTATGCATTTCCTTCTTTTTATTCAAAGCAAAATGCTTACTTGTTTAAGCTCGTAGACACTTTCATACAACTTAGTGGCTTAATTATACTTCTTTCTCTTTCCACCACCCCAACTTAGGCTTTTAGCCTCAATTTACATTCTTAAGTTCAAGGAGGATAGGTTTGAACAAAGTAACTAATCCATACAAATATGGACACCATCAGAGTGCCCGAATATTAAAACCCAAATAAAACTAAGAATCATCCAAAAGAGTAGAAAAATATGTAAAAATATCAATAATACAAGCCCAAATTAAATGAATAAGGAGACACCCCCATATGAATGGATAAAAGTGTCCCTACTGCATAAATAATCAAGGATAGAAGCGATAAGGGTGCTCCCGGTAACCGCATCAAGGGCTGCTTTCACTCTCGAATTCTACATCATCACCATATCCTAGCCTCAAAAGTGAAGTCGTCCATAGAGATGTTGCTTTTAGTCTTAGTCCAAAAGACTTCCTTTCTGGGGCATAGCCATTGCGCCAACCAAATCCCCGATTTACACCCCTTTTCTTTGAATTCACCCATCTTTGCATGCTTAAGTCCATAAACAACATTGATTTACTTAGCCCCAACTTTAACCGATTTGCCCTGAATCTTGACAGCCACATTAAACGGGTCCAAAAAAGATACTTCACTGATATTGTCATAAAATTCGTGGACCCATTGTTCATTTCCAATGCATGGATCCAAAGAAAAACACTTTCACCCTATGGCTTCATGTTTGTAATAAAATGCTGATAATTTCTCCGACACATTCTCTAAGCAAATTCCACTTTCCTAGAGCAGCTTTGTCCTTGGCAGATCATAGTGGTAATGAGTACGGCACTCGGGTGCCATGAATGGAATTTGGGTGCCATGAATAGGATATGGTCATACTTGTCCATGAGGTTGTCCTAAAAGCAGTTGGCACACGTTATCTCAGTCAATGACATTTTAACATACAAATTGTACCACATTGTTCATTAATGCTCATTGGAATGTGTTCTTGATAGTGCTAAGTTAAATATTGGTAGTGTAGGATTTTTGGCTTGGCAATAAACTGGCCTTGGATACCACGATCATGAACCATGATTGTATTCATGTTGCCACGATCATGGTCATTTGACTGCGGTCACGATTACTGAGGTTGGTTTCATCCCAATTTCTCATGTTCAGATTGCTTCCAAGTTTGTTTGTGTTACTAGCATGCTATACAATATGGATGTACAGTAAAAACAAATGAGCAATGCTAATAAGAGTTTGAATGCAACCTTTGAAAAAAATTACCCCTATTGAAAGTTCATTTAGACAATGTGTCAAACACTCTGTCTGCACATCATGTTTGTCTATATTTCTCACACATTATTAGGTATTCAAGATGTCCCACTTGTGTGAGTACCTTATCTAAATAGATAAAATCCCACCACACCAAGTATAAAAACATGGAAGTCATAACAATAAAAATTTAGGCCCTCTCTTAATCATGAATTCCAGGACTTATTTTCAAAAAATAAAAACACGAATTCATGACACTTATTAGAGTTGTAATACAGGAAGGGTGCAAGGATATTGTTTGAGAGATTACAAACTTGGCCAAAAATTATCCCAAATTAGAGAGTACAATCTTTAAAAGGAGTGTGAGGGAAATAAGGGGTTAAATGACTGATGTGACCATGATCGTGAACACCTGCATCACCACAGTTGTGCTTGGGGACCGTAATTGCAGAAACTGAGAGCAGTTTTGCTCCCCTATTCAGTTTTCAATGCAGAATTACACACTTTCCATTTTAAAGCTCATCCAATGCACTCCATAGTGCCACAAATGAATGGGTTATTCATATGTAGAAGATAACATCTATCCTACAAAAACATGACAAAAAAGATATGAGCCACTCTCATGGAATTTGTGGGTTGCCTCCCACCTAGCACCTTAGTTATCATCGTAGAAAGACATATTTCTCCCTTTACTATGAAGGTGGGTCTTCAAGGCCCTCATTATCAACCTTCTCATTTTGAACATCTACCACAAATACTACTTGGAGCTCCGCAGTTTGTTTCTTTGACTTGTAAAGTTTGAAAGAGTCTTCATCCTCTTTTACCCTAAATTTCATCTCCCCCATTTCTAGATCGACAATGGATCTCCCGGTGGACAATAAAGGAAGACCAAGGATGATAGGTACCTGTTAGTCTATTTCACAATACAACACCACAAAATCTGCAGAGACTATGAACTTGTCCACTTTAATAAGGACATCAAACAAAATTCCCATTGACCTTTTGATCGACCAGTCCACCATGAGAATTTGCATAGAGGTCGGTGTAGGGGAATCCAATCTATTTTTATTGTAGATAAAAAAAGGTATTAAGTTGATGCTTGCACCAAGGTCACATAGAACTTTTGCAATCTCATGTGTCCGAGTGCAAGGATGTTATTTGAGAGCTCGCAAACTTGGCCATAAATTATCCCAAATTAGACAGTACAATATTTAAAGGGAGTGTAAGGGAAATAAGTGGTTAAATGATTGAACTGACCACGATCATAGTTATGTGACAACAATCACAGAAATCCCCATCACCGCGATCATGCTTAGAGACCTCAATCGCAGTAGCTAAGAGCAGTTTTGCTCCCCTGTTTTCCCCTACTCAGTTTTTAATGAAAAATTACACACTTTCCATATTTCAAGATCATACAGTTCATTCCATAGTGCCACAAATTCATGGGTTATTCATATGTAGAAGATAACATCTATCCTACAAAAACTTGACAAAAAAGATACAAGCCACTCTCGTGGCATTTGTGGGTTGCCTCCCACCTAGCGCCTTAATTATTGTCGTGACACAACGCCTACCTTTCTTTCTTCTCAAGGTGGATTTTTCAAACCCCTCCTTATCCACCTTATCATTTTCAACATCTACCACAGATACTACTTGAAGCTCTGCGGTTTGTTTCTTTAACTTGAAAATTTTGAAAGAGACTTCATCCTCTTGCATCCTAAATTTCATCTCCCCCATTTCTAGATTGACAATGGCTTTCCCAGTGGCCAAGAAAGGATGACCAAGGATGATAGGTACCTCTTGGTCCATTTTATAATCCAACACCATAAAATACGCCGAGAGTATGAACTTGCCCACTTTAACAAGGACATCAAACAAAATTCCCACCGGCCTTTTAATCGACCGGTCTGCCATGAGAAGTCATATAGAAGTCAGTTTAGGGTTATTTAATATGAGCTTCTTGTAGATAACAAAATTCATTAAGTTGATGCTTGCACCAATGTCACATAGAGCTTTTCCAAACTCATGCGTCCTGATTGTGCAAGGGATGGTGAATGCTCTAGGGTCATTTTATTTTCCGCAACCGTACTATCCATAATAGAATTACACCCATGTGTCACCTCAATGGTGTCACCTTCCACAAGTTTCTTCTTGGACATTAAATTTTTCATTAGCTTAGTGTATCTCGGGATCTCTTGGATCTCTTCGAGCAACGAGATGTTTATTGATAGATTTCTAAGTTTTTCTATGAACTTTCTCAATTTGTCACCTTCCTATTTTTTATATAATAATTGACGAAATGGGGGAAGAACTTGGATGGTGGGCATTTCTTAACTTTGTGGATTTTTAATCTCAACCATTTCTTTGTCACTTTTATCAGTTTCCTTCTCATCATCTCCTTCTTTACTTTTAGGCAACGCCTTCTATGCCTTCACTTTGGGCATTTTCTCAATTAAGTCTCCTTTAGAGATTTCATCAAGGGTGTTTCCACTCCTTGTGATAATTTCTATAACTTGGGCCTTATTCTTTGGATTAACAATCATGTCACTATAGAGTCCACCTCTAGGCCTAGCATTTAGTTTCAATATTTTCCCGACTTGGGTCTCCAATTACTTAATAGACGCAGAATAAGACACCACGATTTAGCAGAGTTGACAAAAATCACCTTTCAACTCATGGATCATTTTGTTCGTACCTTCCACTCTATTCAAGATCCCTGTCAATACATCTTCAGTCTTCAATTTTTTGGGGTTGATGATATTTGATTCTTTGGCTTTGACCCAATCATAGGTAGGAACATAACGGTCATAATCATAGTCTTTATTTCTCTAATCTCTATCTCGGTCATGATCCATCCATCCTTGGTTCCCACATTTCTTTTGATAGGAGGGGTGGGAACCCCTCGAGTAGTTAGCTAAATACTGGTCCTTATCCAACTTCTTTGCTTCTTTCTCATTTTTATAATATTTTGATGCTACGGCATCTACCGCTATCATGGGTGAAGACATGACATACATTTTCAAGAGTTCAAGTTGAATCATCATTTTCCCCATGTTCTCCTACTTTTCTTCATTCCACTTTCTTTGTCTATTATCGACCATGGAAGTAGTAGAAGGGATCTTGGTAACTTTGGTTTCTCGGGTATGCCAACTCCAATATTTCTTTGACACATCTCTAATCAATAGAAAGGGCGCATGGTGGTGCAACTTCACTAGGGAGCCGCTCTTCGCATTATCCACCACTGGTTTTTTTAATGGATCAAGGGCATGGTAGAAGATATCGAGAAGTATCTTCTCCAGGACTTTATGATTTTGGAAAATAGCTAGCTTATCCCTCTCCCAAGATCCAAACAATGGCTCTCCATTCATTTGTCAAAAAATCGCAATCTCGCCCCACTTTTAAAGAATTTTTTATGGAGGGAAATATCTATTAAGAAACACCATAGTAAGCTCGTCCCAAGATGTAATTGAGCAGGGTGGAAGTTAGCGGAGCCATATAACCACCTCACCCATTAGTCAGAACGGAAAGAGGAAAAGCCGAATGGATTCTTGAGTAATGTTTGCTAGATTGAACGGAGCACACATTTCCACAAAATTCTTCGAATGAATATTTGGATCCTAAAAGGATTGACCCCTGTACCCCCGTACAATCCTTTCATTTGCAATATGTAAAGCATGACACTAGTCATATGGAAAACTCCGTTCCCATTAGTTGGTGGGATACAGATCACACTTGTTTTTACCACTTTATTTAGTGGGCCCTCATCATCTAGAGGTTCATCAAAGGGGCTCATATTTCTTATGCTATCACTCATTGTTCGGTTAACACTTTGATTATCTACAAAAGATCAAAAATAATAAATAAAGTAAACTACACCACCCCGGGTATTCCCAAGAAAAAATCACACCACACAAGCCAAATCTATATTTAACTCCTCGGCAACGACTTCATTTTGATAACACTCAACTCACTCCCATGTTTGAGGGGTGAGGCAGTTGTTGTGAATAACCCAACTAGAATTAAGGTTGAATATACAAGGAACGAATTATAAATTTTGAGCCTTATGGGTTCTTTAATCACTAAAATGTTACCCGGAATGATAATAAACAAGACATTTAAAATAAAATAGAGGGATTAGTTTGTAACAATTTTTGACTACCAATGCATGAATATGACACTTTTGATTTAAAATAAAGAATAGAGAGGGTTTTGGGAATAAAGGTAAATCTTGTGGGTTGATGATGGTTTAGCATGAAGTTTAGATGTTGATCAAAGGATAGGATAGTTCAAAAGTCATTGTAGTCAATCTTTCAATAAAACTATAACTATTTCACTCATTGGCTCTTTAAAGCATCTAACAAGTGTGAAATTCGTAATCACCCAAAACCTCAATCAAGCATCCATATTTCTAGGATAATGCTCTTGACATGACTTACACTGCAATCACACTTATTTCTAAGATTGCAAAAAGTAGTAAACAATAGACTTAATTATCCACCATTACTTTGTACCCCTATAACCCTCTTTCAAGGATGTTTTGGGTTATCTCAAGTTCACCTTCATTCCTCTTTCAAGGATGACAATGGTTTTTTAGAGTTTAGGATTTTCACCCATCAAACCCGTTTGGAGATTTGGGGTTTTCATCCGTCAAATTCAAACTTATTAACCCAAGCAATGGTGGAATCCATACTTAACAACTAAAAATAATACAAATATAACAACACCCACACATAATTACACTTTAGTATAAAATAATTCCAAGACTAAATTACTCAGCTACTCATGAAGAAAGTAAGAAGATATATACAATGCGAATTTTCCAAAACATTCATTATTAACAAAATTACCAAGAAATTAAGCCTCTAAAAGTAGTTACACACTTACCCAATTAGGGTTTCTTGCTTTCAAATGAAAAAATATCTATGAATCAAGCAATACCCAAAGGAGAAAGGGATTTTGCCTATATATGATTTTGGATTCATCCATATAGTTTTACAAAACTGCCCTAGGCATAATTCTGCTGAACCGTGATCGTGCAGGTTTGACCATGACCGCAGCTACACAATTGCGGTTATGTTCCGCAACTGGGTTGTGCTGGCTAACTTGACTGACCGCAACCGCGGTCGCGATAGCTGAAGTTGATATGGTCCAAGTTTTCAGATGCACTCTTATTTGCTTCCTTTTTATCATTTTAATTTCTATTGTACATTTTTTGATCCCTTCAACTCTATTCCTACAATGAGTGGATATTAGTACATTTACTGACAAATATGTCTCATTTATTCATTCAAAACAAAGTAGTATGCACGAATACTTAGTGAGAATAAGTGGTAAAATCACCACTCATCAATGGTACAAAAGTTTTTGATATGAAATCACAAGTCTAAAAGTCTGTGTGAGGGTGATTTTTTGCATAAAAGATCTAGTTTTAGTTGTATAACCTTTGATTGATGGAAGGGTTGCCAAGTGTATAGTGATAGACTAATATTGTAGTAAGATTTATAGATTGTAGGGTAGTCTATGAAGGAAGTGATTGGCTATGATTATTATTTATTCAAAATTAGGAAGGAGCCATAGTGGATTGTTATGGTGGTTGAAGAAATCATTTATAGATGGTAAACAAAAAAGGGTAGGTTAGCCGATAAGTTATAGTACAGACTAACTTGGGGAAAACTTAGTGACGTTTAAGAAATTTTTGAAGTAATCTAAATGTATGCATAATATGAGAAAGTAGAACATTTTGATAAGATTTTAATGGGTTATATTATAAGATTAAGATCGACTATCCCTATTATGTGACTTTACCCCCCCCCCCCTTCTTGATCATCTTTTCTCTAGTAGTTTTAAATTAGTATTACATGTGAGAAGGCATGTCGTGGATTTTGAGGTGTAGTAATAATGTCATGGAGGGGATGTAATTGTAGGTAGAAGTGAAGTGAAATTAGGTATTTGGATTGATTGTCCAATTTGATGGACTAGTATAGTTTGTGGCATGCTTCATCGGTGGTACATGATTGATGCTAGACTATAGGCTTGAACTTTAGATGTGGACTAGTTTGTCAATTAGTATTGAAACCAACGAAATTAAAACTAAGGAACAACAAAAGAAAACTAATAATTCTGAAATTTGAGCTTAATATGTTGCGTGAACAGTAAAACATGATGATATGGCAGCCACGTATTGGTCTCGATCCGACACAATTTTTTTATTGTCCAATTTCAAGTCTTGGTCAATTTTTCAATTTGGACTTTGGTGGAATTTATTTAAGGAGGAAAATTCAAACAAGTCTTGGAGCCCTTTTCAATTTTAAGTTTTCAAGACTTAACTTTCCGGTATTCTCCTTAAAACATGAATCCTTAAATCGTGGTAAAGTGTTGGAAAGTGGTTGAGACTTGATTGATAGGTCTTTGTTGGTTGTAGTGTCTTTCAAGACTAACAAATAATAAACCCTTTTCCTTCAACTTTTTGGATTTACCATTCAGTTTATCTTCAACAATATATGAAGGTGGTGATGAACATCAAGAACAACAACAACAACAAGAACTATAACAATAATCTCCAAGAACACCAATAACTTTCATATGGCCACTCCCAAATTCCACAATAATAATATTTTCAACACTTGGCCAAGACAACTACAACTTCAACAAAATGGTTCTCAAGCAATCAATTAACAACCATATCACATGGTCACGCTTAGAACATCAAGGAGAAACCACAAAGCTAAAACAGTCCACTCAACAATGTTCAACAACAAATCAGCCAAGCCCAAGTTCACGTCTAGAACTTCAACAAATACAAGCTCAAACTTAGATTTAGACTCAAGAGTGCTAGAGATGAATAAAACTAACACTAGAAACAACAAAATAAATAAAAATCTTGGCCAAGACACAACAATAACACCATTTAGGCCAAGAACACAAACACGGACAAATTTGCTTCTTTTTTATTTTTCAATTTTCTAACACTTTTTTTTAATTTTTCTAACAAGCAAGCCCAAGAATGATCTTGTAGGAACAAGATGAAGCCATACAAAATGATACAATAAAGAAATGAAAACACAAAACACACCCCAAAATAGTTCACTAATCAAAGGGATTCTTGGACCGATTTGGAGACCACACTCAGATTCACAAACAAGAACAATAATACGAGGTGTTTAATACCTTTTGAACTAGATTAACAACACAAGAATGGAGAACATGAACAACAATAACAATATTATAACAACAACACACGGATTACGCGAGAAACAATACACAACACGGTTACAAGATTATAATGAACAAAGGGATAGATAGATAGACTACGTGAAGGAATAATCTGAAGAACCCAAGAGCATATTCAACTCTTGGACCCTGAACACTTCTCACGATAATTTACCTATCTCTTATGTTTTCACAAGAGTGACCTCGATTTCCCAAGCATACAACATTTTCAAGCTTGAATCCAACCCGAGTGAGTCCACACGCAATGTTGAAAACCCTAGTTACAAGTTTCGTCCATGGGGGCCTTTCTCTCAAGAGAAATGTTTCTAAGTGTTACAACTTCAATTTTCAATAAAAACTAAGTAGTAAATGATCTAACATATTCTATTTATAGTAGGTTACAAAAATAGTGTGAAATATCCAAAAGACCCCTTAGTCAAATGCTTCACTTTAGGCACCCTTGGAGTGTAGAATGTGGACTATTTTGGAGCCTATTTAAGCCTTCCTTTGCACTTCATTTGCACACTCCAAGTCTTGGGTTCAATACATCTCATATATGTATACCTTAGTGGTTGTACTGTATCATTAGCTAGGCAAAAATTTTAGTTTATTTAATGTACAAATGTTATTTGTTGTCTCCTCTTATTTTTCTAAGTGTCTATTTTTTTTTTATATTTTGATAATTTTTGATAAAATTTCAATGAAGTTAAAAGAAAAGATTCCTGGTCAATATATCCAATTCATAAAAACATTATCAAAATATAAAATATGCATAGAACCAAATACAATTTATAGTTGCATATAATGTGAAAGTTGATATGATTTTTCTGGAAAGCAACTTTACTCTAGTTGGTAAAATGCTTGCGCTATAGGCATCCAAAATTGAAAGTATCTTATTTGGGCGTCAGGTCTTGTATATTCTTGTGTCACGTTGCTGATAACTGAAATTCTCTTAAAAGATTTCTCTCTGGGTCTTGACAAAACAAATTAATCTTCACAATTCGACTCTATTAAGAAAAATAAAAATAAAAGTAAATGCAACATGCTAGCTTCTATTATACAAGACAACCAAATCTATAATTCTTACAATCAATTGCTCCTTCCATATATGTTCATTTTCGTGTATATGATGTTAACAGGTCACATAATTTGGTTCAATTATAACTTATTTCTTTAATTTTAAAGAATAAAATAATTAGCATATACTACACAAATATATGAAAGCAATTTCTCCTTCCATATATGTTCATCATCTCCATGTATATGGTGTTAACAGGTCACATATTTAGGTTGGACTATAAATTATGTCTATAATTTTGAAGAATAAAATTAATTAGTATATACTATACAAATATTTAACAAAGAAAAATGAAGCAGGCATCTAACATCTTCAAGTAGTTGTCCAAATTCATTCTTGGATTTCAACAAACTAGGAATTTGAAACAGACAACAAATTGTTGTTTAAAAAATATTTTCAAAAGAATTGTACTTTTATTTCAACTCTAAATTTATGACATTTCTGATTTGTTTTTACCTCAAGAAGTTATTACTTCTCAAAATATGAGTGTGTCATTCATAATCATGAAAAAAATTGAGTATTATTTAAGTATGTTAAACCAGATTATAATGTATTATTTAAGTATGTTAAATCAAATTAGCTATTAAAGAAGTGTTATTACCACATTATTTCTGAATGAAATTTTCCTCGTCCACCCCCAACCAATCCTTAACCAAATTAATATCACAAAAAGTGAAATTCTTGTTTAATATATTTCTTACTCCAAGTGGAAAGAGTGATGAGAACTAATAATTGTTAATATGTGGGAAATAATTGTTAAAAAGTGATGAGAATAAATAATTGTTTAAATGGAACTAACAGCCATAAAAAGGTGAAATTCTTGCCAAATATAATTCTAATTCTCTTTAGCTAACTCCAAGTAAAAAGAATGATGAGAAATAATAATTGATAATTTGTGTGTAAGAACATTGTGTTTTATATTGTAAATATTTTATTCTATTTTTTTATTCATTCTTAATACATAGTAACATTTTGTATGATATATATTATCTATTAAATAATTTTATTTTGTTCAAACACTAATTGTTTATATTAAAGGGAAGAGTAAGTGAATACGAAAATATAGCTCAAATTTAATAATTATTTTAAATGTATTCTCAATAGTTAATTATTGAAAAGTAATAATTTATTTATTTTTTGGAAATGAAATTGAACACAAATTGTATAATTTTCTTTGAAGAAACCGACCAATTGTATACTCTACCTCTCATCACCATTTTGCTAACTTCATTTTCCATTTATTTATAAAATTAAGTTTGGCCTATTATATTGTATTCACTTTATTTAAATATTATGACACACTTTTTTTTTAATAAGTACAAAAAAAGAGTGATGTATTCAAATTTTTAGTAACAGTAACTATTAAATGTTAATTTAACCCCTAAATAGAATAATTTGTAACCACAAAAAATATATATAAATTAAGCTGGACCACAAATTTTTAAAATTTTCATATATTTTTAAATTGTGAACCCATTTAAAATATCTTATATAAATTGGTGAGGAGGGAATAAAACTTAAAGAAAATATTTTATTAAAATTTAAACTTTAAATATGTACATGAATCATTTGTGACATATTATTTTGGTTTTGTTAGATCATATATCATTGATTTTAAGATGAAACTCGTTATGTTAAAAGATCTATATTTTTATTGTCTAGGATAGATGTTTACGTAGATATACACGTGCATGAAAAATTATTTATTATTAAATAAAATTTCAAAGAAATTAAGTATATACAGTATATTTTTGTTTGCCTTTCCATTTTGTAAGACCGAAGTTATAAGATGAATATGTATCTTTTCATTCTTAAAATTCTAACAAAGCAAAATAATTACTCTTTTAATCTATTGTCTTCAATTTATATCCTACCTAACAAAATATTAGGTTTAGTATGAAAATCGGCATTGTATGTATTGTTATTACATTTTAGAATTTACTATAATTGCACCATAACCATTATCAAGTGTCATTACGTCTACATATGAAAATTCACTTTACTTGAGAGATGAAATCATTCTTTATATGTATGTTAAGATTATACCTCATTAACAAAACAAAAGTATAGAATTTTTTACTATTTATTTATTTACATAAAGAAATTTAGAGATATTCAAACTAAAAAAAAAAAATCCAATAAACATATGTTTGCAATTTTAAATTGAAAAAAAAAAGTCAAGAAACGAACCTAATGAATTTTTCTTTCAAAGCATAAAGTGTACAAAAATTGTAATTGAATAATCCATATTGGTGATGGACTTGGTTATCCAGAAAGGCAGGATGAGGCGGGGTGGGAAGGGTCGGCCTACTGTTAGGTGGGGCAGCCTGACTACGATTAATGCTTTGGAGATTGGGGCGAAGTTGGAGGGGATGGGAGTGTGGGAGTGCAGAGGGGACGTGGATAGTATGTGGGATAGGGCTGCTGGTTGCATCAGGGCGTCTGCTAGAGAGGTGTTGGGTGTTTGAGGGGCGGTTCTGGCCGGTATCGGGAGATTGGTGGTGGAATGAGGAGGTTAAGAAATAGGTCGAGACGAAGAAGGTGGCTTACGTTAAGTTGGTTGAGAGTAAGGATGAAGAAGAGAAGCTGGTGAGTAGAGAGGAGTACAAGTTAGCAAAAAAGGAGGCTAAGTTAGTAGTCATGGCTACTAAGACAACAGGTTTTGAAAGTTTGTATAAGGGGTTAGAAGAGAACGGCGGGGAGAAGGGGATGTTTAGACTTGCCAAGGTTAGTGAGTGGAAGGGTCGTGATCTCAACCAGGTGAAATGCATTAAGGGGGAGGATGGTAGAGTTTTGCTGGAGGACGACCTTATTAAGAAAATATGGTAGTCCTATTTTCATAGGCTCTTAAATGGTGAGGAGGATAGAGGTGTTGTGTTAGGGGAGTTGCAGCATTTCAGGGATTGTCGCAACTTTGGTTTTTGTCGGTGTTTTAAGGTAGATGAGGTCAGTGAGGGCATTCGCAAGTTAAGGAGGGGCAGGGCGATGGGGGCCAATGACATACTGGTACATTTTTGGAAGTTCTCTGGCGGGTGGATGACCAACTTATTTAACAATATTTTTAAGTCAGAAAAGATGCCTGAGACATGGAGATGGAGCATGATGATCCCTATTTATAAGAACAAGGGTGACATTCAAAGTTGTAACAACTATCGGGGTATTAAGTTGTTGAGTCACACGATGAAGATTTGGGAGAGGCTGGTGGAGCGGAGGTTGAGAAAGATTGTGTCTATCTCAGAGAATCAGTTTGGTTTTATGCCTGGTCTCTCCACGACTGAGGCAATTCACCTTATGCGGATACTGATAGAGCAGTATAGAGAAAGGAAGAGGGATCTTCACTTGGTGTTTATTGACTTGGAAAAGGCGTATGACAAGGTACCTAGGGAGGTTTTTTGGAGATACATGAAGGCGAGAGGGGTCCCGGTGGCGTACATCAGGGCGATTAAGGACATGTATGAGGGGGCGAAGACACGGGTAAGGACAGTGGGAGAAGATTCTGAGCATTTCCTGGTCTTGACAGGGTTGCACCAGGGATCAACTCTTAGTCCATTTTTATTCACTTTGATGATGGATGTGTTGACACAAAAAATACAATGTGAGGTGCCTTGGTGTATGCTTTTCGCAGATGATATAGTTTTAATTGATGAGTCTCGACAAGGGGTTAATGATAAACTGGAGGTTTGAAGGCAAGACCTGGAGTCTAAAGGTTTCAGATTGAGTAGGACCAAGAAGGAGTACTTGGAGTGCAAGTTTAGTGACTCGAGGCAAGAGCATTAGGTGTTAGTGAAGTTGGATTCCAAAGCGGTTTGCAAGTGGGAGAGTTTTATGTATCTCGGGTCTACAATTCAGAGAAATGGAGAGATAGATAAGGATGTCTCCCATAGTATTGGGGTTAGTTGGTTGAAATGAAGGCTCGCTTCAGGAATTCTATTCGATAAGAAGGTGCCTCTTAAGCTGAAAGGCAAATTCTTTAGAGTTGCAGTCCGACCTGCTATGTTGTATGGAGCGGAGTGTTGGCCGGTTAAGAATTCTCATATCCAAAAGATGAAGGTGGCGGAAATCAGGATGTCGCGTTGGATGTGTGGATTCACTAGGGTTGACAAGGTTAGGAATGATATTATTCGGGAGAAGATGGGAGTGGTGTCAGTAGAGAAAAAGATGTGTGAAGTGAGGTTGAGATGGTTTGGTCATGTGATGAGGGGGGTACCGATGCCCCAGTTCATAGGTGTGAGTGGTTGGCCTTGGATGGCTTCAAGCGGGGTAGGGGTAGGCCGAAGAAATACTGGAGAGAAGTGATTAAACGTGACATGGAGCAGTTACAGTTGACTGATGACGTGACCCTGGATAGGAAGATATGGAGGAATAGCATTAGGATAGAGGGTTAAGAGTGTGGTTGAGGCGTTGTCAGTATTTAGGGGACTTTGGGGTCTTGTGTTTGGCAACGTACAATTTTCTGTGGATGTCGTATCGTTGTTGTTTTATTGTGTTCTAGGATTTTCATGCTTTTGTATGCTGTCTTCTAACTTGAGCTGGGGGTCTATCGATAACAGCCTCTCTACCTCTTTAGAGGTAGTGGTATGGACTGCGTACACTCTACCCTCCCCAGACCCCACTATATAAGAATATACTGGGTATGTTGTTGTTGTTGTAATCCATATTTAAAATCAGAAAATTAAATATACTTTACGCATTTTAATTAGACATGGTTTAAATTTTATGTTTGAGTTTAAAAATTAATGCAATCCATTATCCATCTGCGTTATGTTTTTTTTGCTATAAACGTGGAAAGTTAGTTCAAATACTTTAATTTAAAAAAAAAAATTACTTTCGACGAAAAAAGAGGACTCCTAAATGTACTTAATACATGTCATTTCACTCTTTGAAGCCATATTACATGCAATTTTACTCTTGAAGTCATAATACATGCAATTTTCTTAATTCCATAATTTATATTATTGTAGAAGAAGTAATCAAGGTGTTTATGCAGGTGCTCCCAATTAAGCTATCATGTTTTTTGAGTCAAAAAATGCAAAATATTTAAGAACGAATTTTCCGCATCAAAAAATATATATAAAAAAATATTTAAGCATGAGAAACGTTATTGTTTAAATAATTTGACAAAATCAAACTAAAGAGTACATTTCATACTGAAATGAAATATACAGAATATATATTCACGAAAAATGTATATTAGTTTTGAAAAAATCTAACTTAAATGCATAGTTTATCTTTCAATTCAATAATTGTATCTAATAGAATTTAGTATAGAAACCTTTGAATTATATACTTACTGAAATTTTTTGGGCTTTTTATCATTTCTTTAAATATGCTGACAACATTTATCGACAGAAATATGTATCACTCTTTCTAGAGGTAAGTTGAAAATACTGTTAAGATTGTCCAAGAAATGCAGATAGTATCCCAACTAAAATCAAAGGGAAAAAAAAATGTAACCTTTAAACATTAAGAAGGCAAAATCATCAAATTAACTTCACCTTAAGGGAAATACTTTTCGTTTGAGTGACATTATTTTCACTTTTCTTACTAATATTGCATAATCGAAACTGATTATTTTGAAAAAAAAAAAAAAGAAGAAGAAGAAGAAGACAACCTCTAATTTGCCAATCATCAAAATTAAGAACTTAACAAAATATAAATGCAACAAAACTTACAGAGAGTTACTGAAATGGGGTACATGGTTGCAGCAACAACAAACAACAACATGATGAAAGAGCCGCTGACTATTTGACAGAGAGTCGAAACTATTTGTGAGAAGCAGCCAAATAAGTATTTATGATATTATTTTCCAAACGGTTTTAAAGAGGTTGATGTAGTGACCTAAAATTCATGATGTATTGTGGGCAGTTTCAGGGGCGGCTTAATACTTTTTGTGATCTAAAGCTGCACTTCAACAAGAGACCCTTAATGTTTTTCTTAAAATTTATTTTCCTAACTTCTTAAGATACAAATTTATGAATAATTATTTTCCAATCGATTTTATTTAGTAAATCTTTTTCAATTGATAATATACTTGATTAATTGAATAGCTGGGTACATATTAAAAAATAGTGCTTACTATGTCACATCTTTTCATAAATTTTGAGCATATTTTTTGGTCAAATCAAAATTTAAAATTATTTTTTACTTTTACAGTATTATTTTTTATTCCTTTTACAAAAACCACCTAATTATAATTATACAAAATGAGGCCCCAAAAATTGGAGGCCTAAAGCCTAAGCTTTATAGGCTTTACCCCAAAGCCGGCTCTAGGTAGTTTAAAAAGGGTGAAAGACTTTTAACTGGTCCTAAAAATATGAAAAATTCTGGTTGTTCTTATCAAAAAGTCTAAACAAAATAGGATTTAAATTCAAATTTAAAAGTCACACCAAATAATAAGTGATAAGGATTAGAATTTAATTTTTTAAAATAAATAAATAAAAGATATGATTTGAATATCATATTTATTATTATATTATAATATAAATGTACTATTTTTTCTAATAAGTTTTTAATTGCAAAGATAATACAAAAAATATGCAGATAATGTACTGTAAGGATTATAAATGCTCACGTAATTAAAAGTATTAAATTGCATATGCTATTGAAATAAAAAATTAAGGTCTTTTTAAATTTAGATTTATTAAAATAATAAGTTTCTTTCAAATTTTAAACTTTTAATAATGGCAATTCATACTTTTTAAAAAATTATTTTCATTTTTAATAATGGCAGTTAATGCTTTAAAATGTTATTTAAATTTTTTATTTTAAATTTTCTTTTAAATTTTTAACACCTTTTTTTTTTTGTGTTGACATGTGGCAGTTCTACCTTGTTATTAGATATAGATAGATTTAATGGAAAATACTTTCTTTATATACTCACATAATTCTCCACTACTTCTCTTCAATTTGTTACAATTTTTCAGTTTTTACTAGAAAATAGCTACCAACATTCCTATTTATAATAGTGCAAAACCTAATTTAATGAGTTCTAGAAAACATATATATTACCATATTAATTTGGACTAAAGATCCTATTTAATTATGAATTGAATAAATATCAAATGGGTAAAATTCATAAATAGCATACTTAACATCAGAATTATTAGTTTCTTAGCAAAACTTTAATAATTACTTAGGATAACAACTTGTATTTTGTATTTTAAGAAACTATTGCTATAAAATTACATATACAAATCATTTTATTGTACTTATTTAACTGAAAGTAGTTGAGGTAAATATGGTATAATTACCCACGAATTAAATGTGTAGATTCTTTTTCCATTAAAACCTCTTAAATCATGTGATTTCCGTTATATGTTAACAACATTAAGCAAAATTCAAATTTCAGTTTTTTCATTAACGTGTTCATCCAAAAAAAAAGTAAAATAAAAAACAACTGAACCTTTTTCTGTTCAAAATTGTTCGAATTCAACCATTAGTCTGAAATCCAAGCATTATTATTTTTGAATCAAATTTGACTAAAATTTCTTCTATTCAATTTCTTCAAATTCAACGTAAGTTACAAAGCGGAGCATTAATATTGTTGAATCAAATTCAATTGTAGCTTCTTCGGTTCGATTAGTTTGAATTCAACAAACGATTGCAAATTCAACCATTACTGTTGTTGAAGATACTTAATCATTACTATTTTTCGATTTAAAGTTATTTTTGTCAACCATTATTGATGCTCCGTTCAATTTTTTGTTATCATCGTTAATTTATTTTTAAAAATTTTATAAACGAATTTCGAGTTAAAAATAATGCAACAGTAAATTGAGCAGATAGAACAAAATAGTGATCGAAATCAATTTTTTATGCTGCTCAAATTTAATTTTTTGGAGGTCTGATTCTCGAAATTTAAGACTATTTCTGTAGTTCTGATAATTTTGATTATTTTTATTTTGGTTGTGTTCGATTATGGAGGTTATGTCTTTGTCTGTATTTAACGTTGAATAAATAATTTGTTATTGTATTTTCTGCTGGAATTTTAATTATGTTTGTAATTTATGTTTAACGAACTTGTTGCAATTGTATTTTCTGTCGGAGTTCTTGGTTATGTAAATATATGTTGTTTATGTTTATAACTGTAGAAGTTTATTTATATTTTTATTTAGTAATTGTGTATTATAACTATTGATGTCTTACAGATATATTTTTTGTGTAGTTTAGTTGAAATATGTTAGCAATGGGGAGCATCTCAGTTCTCGTGAAGCACTCCGGAAGGTGGACGTATCAAAAATTATGAAGATTACATTACTAATGTAATATTGATGAGCTCGACAGCATTATACAATAACTACACAATCTTTTAGCATCTCACATTAATGTGGATTTGAGCAGCACACATATTCAAATTGAATATCAAATCACTTAAAATGCTAGGCAAATACAAATACATAATGATATGGGTTTAAAGGTGTTTATTATGCAAAAGAAAGAGATACAAGACATAAATTGTCTTTCTTTATATGTAATCATTTTGGAGAAAGATGTTGTGAGCACCTTTGGAAGTTCATTTGTATGTATTGTTGAAAGAAAAGGTGTCCAAAACAATTTACATCAAGTGTTAAATACATCTTCTGAAGGTGTTAAAATCGAGCAGAAATATGTTTGAAAAGAAGAACATCAACTCATGTTGTAGTTGTGGGTCTAAGGGTCACAATAGGCGTTCGTGTAGGAAATATCGTAAATGATACATTTGTTCTTCTGTATTCTTTCGTTACAATTTCTTTTGAACTTTTCATAATAATGAACTCATTAGTGTGTTTTACCTTTATCAACTATTTGCTACAATATGTTATAAATAACAATTAGTAATATAGTTATGTATTACTAAATTTGACGGAAAAATACATATTTTTTTTATTTGAAAAATACTATGTTTTAGGCTATATGTATTTGATAACTGAGATGTTCTTCAAATATGGTCACTTATATGTATTTGTACTATGAAAGTATTTTAAAGTATTTGAAGGTAAATGAACAAAGTTAAATCTGAATACTGCATATATATATATATATTGCAAAATCTATACGCTGCATATTTATTTTTAAGTTAAATCTCACTGTAACAAATAAAACATGAATACTGGAATAAAGCACAGAGTACAAAATTATTGAAAACATATTAAACATAAAAGACTAAAATGAATTACTTTCATTCACTTCAAAATTAGTAAGTTTGATTCACTTCATATGTATTTTGACAGTAAATGAACAAAGATTAAAATACATATCATGTTAACAGCATATGTATATTTAAGTTAAATCTGAATACTGCATATGTATGTATTGCAAAATCATAATATTGCATATGTATTTTGAAGCAAAATCACACTGTAACAAATACAACTGAACACAGAAATAAAACATAGACTACAAAATTATTGAAAACATATTTAACATAAAAGACTAAAATGAATTACTTTCGTTCAGTTCAAAATTAATAATTTTGATTCACTTCATATATATTTGAAAGAAAATGAACCAAGAGTAAAATACATACGATATTAACTGCATATGTATTTTTAATTTAAATATGAATAATACATACATACATATATATATATATATATATATATATATATATATATATATATATATATATATATATATATATATATATATATATATATATATATATATATATATCAACTCATAAAACATCAAATTTCACTAAAAAAACAAACGAAAAAAAATCTATCAAAAAAAAATCAACCCAAAATTATCTACAATATCCATTCAACTCTGATTATCCTTCACTAATCGCAACAAAATAAAATTCAGTTTCAATTCTCATCCAAAAATTCAACTTTTTCAACTATATCAACTCATAAAACATCAAATTTCACTGAAAAATAAATAAATACAATTCACAAATTCGATCACCTTGATTCTCCGTTAAAAACTACAAAAATCAAAACCTTAAAAATTAATTGGAGAAATTGTTTACAATACAAATTTTCAAAAAAAAAAAAAAGAGAAATTGAAAACATACAATAACTAAATTAATTAATTACCTGAAATTATGGAACAATTTTCTTATCAGATCGTGCAAAAGACGTTAAGAAGGAAATTTTTTTTAAAGAGAGAATCTGAGAAAAAGCATGAAAAATGGTAAAGTAAAAAAATAATTAAAGGAAAGAGAAAGATTTTAAGCGTAAAAAATGAAACCTCAAACACGGTAACTTCTAAGAGGCGGTAAGTGTGGTCCGCCACTTAAAATAATGTTAGATTTGCTAGACAAGGTAATTTGATTAAAGTGTAGCTATTTTTTATAATTGAAGTGTTAAGTATGTTACTCCCTATAGTTTTTTCATATCAAATTCTAAACAAATTTAGTTTCTTACTCCAATTTTAATTTATTATTTTAACACAAATTTAGTTGATTTATTGGGAAAATTTCAGAAATAACAATTGTAGAGTCTTAACTGTAACTTTTATAGCAACAGTTTCATAATTATGAAAAATAACAAATTATATTTTGTATTTAAGTAAATTGTTGCTATACAAATACATATACAACAAGACTTACTGCCCTTGTTTTACTCAAATTAGTTGAGTTAAATAAGGAATAATTATTCCATCTAATTAAATTCGATGGGATTACTCTTATTTAAATGGAAAATTTTCAGAAATAGCAACTATAAAGCCTTAATTGTAACTTCTATAGCAATAGTTTCATAATTTCGAAAAATAACAAATTGTATTTTGTATTTAAGCAAACTGTTGCTATACATAAACATGTACAACAAGATTTGCTGCCCTTATTTTACTCAAATTAGTTGAGTTAAATAAGGAATAATTATCCTATCTAATTAAATTTTCATAAATTACTCTTATTTATATTAGTAGATTCTTTTTCTAAATCAAACTCAAATATGAAGATTATTATTTCCATGATCTTCAAAATTTTAAAATATCGTTATCTTATATCTCTAGTTATTTTTTCTTGTTAGTTTTTCGTTTCTTTTAATCTTTTTTTTATTTGAATTTCTTTTTCTTTTTTTTTTTCTTTACACTTTATTTTCTCTCTTCTACTTTTCTTTTCTTTTTTCACTTTTTTTTTTACTCTTCTATCTTTTATCTTTTATTTTTAAAAGACAAATATCTATATCATATACATATCAAAGAATATACAAAATAAATAGAAATAAAGATATGCATATGTATTTGTGGTAAAAAAAGATACATATATATCTGCATATGTATTTACAGAAATACATAAATGATTCACATGTATGTATAAACATATAGGACACAAAATCTCTATAACAAAAATAAAAATTATATACATATACATATAGGTAATAAAAAAAATACATATACATATCTTAAAACAGTAAAAATAAATAAATAAGTGCATATGTTACCCTCTAAATTGATATAGTATGTACAGCTCTGCATATGTATTTACAGAATACATATCTGATCTATATGTATATTCTTAATTTATATGAGTCACCTTTATATTTTGCAAATACATACGAAGATATATAGTGTAGTTATGTTTGTTACTGTTTAATATGAATAACATAGGTATTTCGTAAATATATATGTATGTTTTGCACTGTAAATATATAACCAGATTTGTATGACTATGTATTTTATATATTTTTTGAACATGTGTATGTGACATACATATTTGTCTTTTCAAAAATAAAAGTTAACGATAAAAGAGTAAAAAAACAAAAAAAAAAACAAAAATATAAAAAAAATGAAAAAAGAGAAGTAAAAAAGAAAAAAAAAAAAGGAAGAAAGAGAAATAGAAGTGTAAAAATAAAAGAAAAAATAAAAAATAAAATAGAAAAAAGATGAAGAAAGAGAAAATAGAAAAAGAAAAAAAATATACGAGAAAGGAAAAAAAAAGAGAAATAAAAGAGAGAAAATAAATTGGAAAGAAAAAAAAAAAAGAAAACAAATATCAAAATAAAAAAATAAGATGAAAAAAAACTAACAGGCAAAAAAGGTGGAGATATAAGAGAGTGAAAGACACTAATGATGTTTTGTTTTGAAATTTTAAAGATAATGAAGATAATTATCTTCAAATATGAAAAAGGAAAAAAAAAACAAAAAATAAAAAAAGGAAAAAGGAAAAAAAAAGAAGAGAAATAGAAGAGACAATATAAAGTGTAAATAAAAAAATGAAAATAAAATAAAATAAAAAAAGAAAATGGTAAAAAAATAAGATGAAAAAAAGGCAAAAAATATGACTATATTTAGGAGAGGTGAAATAGTGAATTGAAAATATGAAAATATAAAGTAGTGAGAGTAAAATATGCACTTACCTAGTTAATGAGTAAAATAATGATACTCTTACTATAAACTGTAATTTTAGTAAAGTATTGTTATTTATTGTAATTATAGTTTTAAGTATGTTATTTTGTGTAATTTTTCTTTAATTTATTGGGGTTTGTTATTGGTTGGACTTGATTTTATGTGTGTTTTGTTGTTATGACCAAAAGTTGTCTTTCTTTCTTTATGTCGTATCATTTCGCAAAGCATATTGAGATGCGTTCCTATTTTCCGTGAAAGGACCAAATACTGTTTATTTACGTGGCACAAGGTTGAGAATATATAAGGCCCAAGACAAATATTTCCTAGGATAAATTTTCCGATATGCTACTTCCATTAAAAATTATTTGTCACATATTTTTGGATATTTATTTTACTTGTAAATTTTAATATATCAAAAAAGATACCTTCTTTTTTCTTTCTTCTAATTTTATTCTTAACATTAATTGTTTATTCTTCAAATTAATTTTAAGATATGATAGTAACCATCAAGTAATAAGGGTACTATGGTAAAATAGTGATGTTAATAACTGTTTTCTTAATGAGAGTGTCAAGTCAAAATATGACAAGTAAAAATGAACAAAGAAAATACCATAGTTGAACTAGGGTGCATCTATACCAAGTATCAATAGTTTCGAATTTCAATTATAAATTTATTCCATTTATATTAGTTGTATGCCTTCACTGAACATCAAACATAATAGAAATGCTTAATTGTTGCTCTCTCTTGTTTCCATTGCCAAGGGCCTAGGATTTTTTTTTCCATTTCGAATTTTCTAAATTCTATTGCTCAATTTGTTTGTTAAATATATATATATATAGAAATATAAAAGTCCATGGTTATCTTTTCTAAACATTAAAATACTTAAAAAATAAATATCTGATGGTACTTTTATTGATATATTAGGCCATGGAAGTTTACTTTCAAGAGGAAATACTTACAGACATCCTCAACAAGTTACTTGTTCGGTCTCTTCTTTGGTTCAAATGCATTTCAAAGTTATGGGAAACATTGATCAACGAGCTGTTATTTAAGGTTAAACATCTCAATATTGCTAAGAATGACCAAAATTTCCAAAAATTTCTCTTTTACCAATGGTGCCCTATGGAACCTGTATTTTCCATTCGTTCTTGTTCTTTTTCATCTGCTCAACTAGTTAAGGATGTACAGAAACTAGATTTCCCTTCCAATGTTGAACCGTGGTGTTGCCAAGTCTATTGTTGTTGTGATGGCTTGGCTATTATCAGGGTTGATTAAAGTAATGATGAATGCCACATACTTTTGCTATGGAATCCATCCACGGGAGAATCTTCGCAGTATGTCCTCTTGAAAGTAAACTGACATGGCTTAGTAGGACAAGATAATGTGTGTTAGAAACCTTTTTTTTTTGAAGTACGCCCTACCAACAACAAATGATAGTAAATGAAATCAATTGGCACACCCTGATCTCACTTGATTTAGTTGATCAACAATCTCCATCAACTTTGTTTTTTTCGAAGACACCACGTACAATCTTTGTCCTGCATATAAAATTGTACGAAATCGGCTGAATCAGTTGTTGTTAATGAAAATTAAAACATGAGTACATAGCAGAAAGAAACATATACCTTTAGGAATTTGATTGCAAAATGCTGATTTCTTTTTGTGCCGGTGATTTGAATGCTTGTATGGTGAGTTTATTTATAAGTTGATTTTATTTATTTTTGGAAAGAAAACATAAAGGAAATATCTATTAAAGAGAATTTCATAATTTTTCTTAATTAGCACCATCCAACAAAAAATAACACTATATATTATTTTCCTTAAAATCCATCTTCTAATTTATTTTTACCAATAAGAGTGATTTCATAGTCTATCCTAATTATATTAGCACTATCCAACAAAACATAACACTATATATTATTTTTTCTTAATATCCGTCTTCTATTTCTATTTATTTTTTTATAAGTTGACTCTATTTATTTTTGGGGAAAACATAAATACACTTCCAATAAAAGATATTTTCATAATTTATCCTAATTAGTACTATCCAACAAAATATAACACTATATTATTTTCCTTAAAATCTGCCTTTGATATAAAAAATCATAGCATTTAATACTAAAACACAATATTTACTTTGAAACTAGAGTATTCAATTCAAGAATATGATATCTAGTTCAAAACTACATGAACTATAGAATTTAGTTCCAAAATAAAATATCAAACTAAAAAATATATTATGAAGACCAAAATTGTTGTAATTAGTTAAAATTTACGGTCTTATTTTTGTAGTGGCTTAAAACTCTCTTTTCTTCTTGTGTTATGTTAAGTACCAACTCTTTATTTTGAAAATCTTGAAACCTTAACTTTTAAATTACACATTTTCAAACAAAATAAACTTTATCTTAAACTTAACTTGAACGAAGAAAGGTCTAAAGGGACAAAGATCGAGGGAAAAGAACAGTAAAGGAGTCCTTTCCTTTGTGCAATGCAAACTTATGTATACTCTAAATTTTTATTTTCATTTTTTAAACTGAAAAATTTTCGAGGACCAATGAAACAGAATCTTCAAAAATCAATGAATAATTGATAAGTTTGGTATGTCTCGCTCAGACATTAAGTTTGGTGTACATGTTTTATTATCCTTTAATATACATACCCGCAATGTAAACAAACTTCAGTAAGAGTAGCGAACAACGACGGTGTCTATTTTAGGGACGAGCATCAAATATTAAAATTTAAGACTTCATGAAAGGGAGAAAGGAAAAAAGGAATAAGAAAGAAGAGAAAACAAAAATAATAAGGAACTGAATACATTCATTCTGTATTAAGTTATTGACAATATTGTAAATATTTCATTGTTTTAACTAAAAATAAGGACTTGGGATATGTACGGTTGAGTAACAATACCATTAGGAGTTGGTAGACTAAGATTTAAGGTCATTTATTCAAATTGTTCTCCACTTCTAAGTTTGTAGCTTCATGGTAGCTTCACCAATATTATCTACCAAATAAAAGACTTGTTTCTTGTCATAACTTAAATTTTAGTTTCCTAGATCATTTCCTTCAAACTTTACTGAAGTATATTTAAAGATTTTTAAAATCTGATATGCTTTTAAAATTCTAGGAACTGGCCTATACTTAGCGCTACCATAAATATACCAAAATAGATCAAACTTTCAAAGTCAGTCAATAAAATTGCAATCTTGAAAATACATAAATTGGTGACACATTAAAACCTATGAAATAAAAATCACAATATGAAATCAGGCCTAAACAAATTATTTACGAGAAATTAAGGGGGGGTGGGGGTGGGGGGACTAGACCATTCCCCAAGTATATATCATAGAGTGCAAGCAATCAGGGAAAAAAGAATGCTTAGCTCCCCTGCTAAACTATCCATGGTAACTAAAAAAAGTTGACCATATCATATCTGGTCCTACAATTACACATTTGAGATTGTTACAGAAAAGTAAGGACCTTTAGCACCCCTGGAATTTGATCAAAGCTATCATAGACAACTGGAGCATCTATGCGTGAAGCCCATTTAGTGAGATTGCCGGGTGAATCTAAAAAATATACCCAAATAGTGGTGACTTTCAAATTTTAGCGACAAATAAAAAAGTTTCCTTAAAATAGCCTTTATCTATTAACTAATATTTTTTTGGACAAAATTGCTCCTAATCAGTGGAATCAATTACATAAATGATCTTCATAATGGATAACAACCCTATATTTATATCTTTCAACTTTTATTTTTTTTCTCTTTTTAATTTTACTTTAATTTTTATTTTTTCTTTTTAATTTTCTCAACCCTTACTTTTTTTCTTTTTTCCTCTCAACTTCTTTTTTATCTTTTTTTTTTCTTTTATATTATTTTTATTTTTATTTTTTCTTTCCTTTTTTTTTGTTTTTTTTAGTTTTTCTCAACCCTTTTTTTTCCTTTACACCTTTCAACGTCTACTTTTATAAAAAATATATTTTTTTTATTTTCCTTTGATGTTTTTCTTTTTAAATTTTTCTCGACCTTTATATTTATTTAATCTTTTTTTATCAACCTTTATTTTTTTCTATTCTCTGTCAATTTCTACATTTTCTTTGATTTTTGTTTTTTTTAATATTTTTCTTCATTTTCTTCTTTTTTTTCGCAATTTTTATTATTTTTGTTCTTTTCTTCGATTTCTTCCATTCAAGTTACATCTCATGAGCAAGAGTTAACACTATCACATTACAAAGGCAAGACTTATGACTTTTAAACTATAAGCTACGTTTCATCGGAAAGAGTTGACACTACTACATTGTATATGCAGGACTTATGACTTTCAAACAACAAGTTATGTTTCATAGGCAAGAATCAACACTATCACATTGTATTTTGATTTATGAGATGTTTAGTAACTCTTACCTTAGAGGAAAGACTTAGCTCAGCGACTTTCAAACAACAAATTATACCCCACGGGCAAGAGTTGACTCTACCACGTTATGTTTTCATTTACGAGATATTCTACAACTATTGCCTTAGAGGCAAGACTTAGCTTAAGAACTTTCAAACAACAAGTTATGTTTCATGGGCAAGAGTCGACACTATCACATTGTATTTTGATTTATGAGATGTTTAATAACTCTTACCTTAGAGGAAAGACTTAGCTCAGCGACTTTCAAACAACAAATTATACCCCACGGGCAAGAGTTGACTCTACCACGTTATGTTTTCATTTACGAGATATTCTACAACTATTGCCTTAGAGGCAAGACTTAGCTTAAGAACTTTCAAACAACAAGTTATGTTTCATGGGCAAGAGTCGACACTATCACATTGTATTTTGATTTATGAGATATTCTATAACTATTATCTTAGAGGTAAGACTTAGCTCAGGGACTTTCAAACAACAAATTATGCCCCACGGACAAGAGTTGACTCTACCACGTTATTATTTTATTTATGAGATATTCTACAACTATTGCCTTAGAGCCAAGACTTAGCTCAAGGACTTTCAAACAATAAATTATGCCCCACGGGCAAGAGTTGACTCTACCACATTATATTTTCATTTATGAGATGTTCTACAACTATTGCCTTAGAGGCAAGACTTAACTCAAGGATTTTCAAACAACAAATTATGCCCTACGGGCAAGAGTTGACTCTACCACATTATGTTTTCAAATATGAGATGTTCTACAACTCTTGCCTTAGAGGCAAAACTTGACTCAAGGACTTTCAAACTATAAATTATGCCCCACGGGAAAGAGTTGACTTTACCACGTTATGTTTTCATTCATGAGATGTTCTACAACTATTACCTTAGAGGCATGACTTAATTAGCTCAAGGACTTTCAAACTACAAATTATACCCCACGGGCAAGAGTTGACTCCACCACGTTATGTTTTCATTTATGAGAAGTACTACAACTATTGCCTTATAGGCAAAACTTAGCTTAAGAACTTTCAAACTACAAATTATGCCCCGCAGGCAAGAGTTGACACTACCACGTTATGTCTTCATTTATGAGAAGTTCTACAACTCTTGTCTTAGAGGCAAGACTTACCTTAAAGACTTTCAAACTACAAATTATGCTCCATGAACAAGAGCTGACACTACCACGTTATGTCTTCATTTATGGGATGCTCTTCAACTCTTGCCTTAGAGACAAGACTTAGCTCAAGGACTTTCAAATAATAAATTATGCCACACGGGCAAGAGTTGACACTACCACATTATGTCTTTATTTATGAGATATTCTACAGCTCTCACCTTAGAGACACGACTTATCTCAAGAATTTTCAAAGAACTTTGTAACAACAATTCATGCCCTTAAATTTCCTTTGATGTTAAAAAAAGAAGATACATTTGCGGATTATCTAATTTTTTATTTATTAGCAAAATATAATAGAAGTTGAGAAAAAAAATGATCAAACAAAATAGAGAAATAAAAAAAATATTGAGAAAAAAAAGAAAAGAAAAAAATAAAGATCAAGAGAAAAGCGAAGAATTAAAAAGATTGAGAAAAATAAAAATGAGAGGAACAATAAAATTAAAGTTTGAGAAAAATAAGGAAAAAAAGAGAACTGAAAAAGGGAAAAAACGATCAAACAAAATAGAGAAATTAAAAAAGAGAGTGAGAAAAAAAAGGCAAGAAAAAATAAAGATTAAAAAAAAGCAAAGAATTAAAAAAATTGAGAAAATAAAAATGAAAGGATAAATAAAAATTGAGAAAAATGAGGAAAAAAAGAGAATTGATAAAAAAAAAAAAATAAAGGTTAAAGACACATGAATTAAAATAATAATAATAAAAAGAAATAGATAATGCTGGAGAAAAAAGAAAAAAGAGTAAAAAAATAAAGGTTGAGACAATGAATTAAAACATGAAAATAAAAAATAAAAAGTGAAATAATAAAATTAAAAATAAAAAATAAAAAAGTAAAAATAATAAAAAATATAATAATAAAATTAAAGAAAAAATAAAATGTGAAAATAATAAAAAATAAAATTTGAGAGACAAATAAGTATGGAAAGTTTAAAAAATATATTTGAGGTATAGAGGGGCAAAATGCTACTTGTACTATTCTTAAAAAGTAAGGAAGATTATTCTTTAAAGACATTTTTTATTGGAGTCAAATATCTAAAGCCACCCATATTTGTGTCTATGGCATGCAATTTTCTGGAGATTGCTCGCAACAGTATTGGCTTCTATGAAACAGTGTGAGAAGTTGAAATCCGCACTATCAGTAAGATTAGTAGTCTTCTCAGTTGTCGTCCTCAAATTGAGATTATGAGAGGTCTTGCTTGTCAACATGTCTACTACTATCTTGGAGTTCATTTCGACAATGTTTCTCATATCCCTTTTCCTTTAAAATCTGAATCACAAATTGGGCAGCCATAGTTTCTTCAATATTATGGTCTTTACTCTAGACAAGTGCTGCAAAGGCAAATAAAAATCTCCATCTCTGTTCCGTGCAATGCAACCAATGCCTACTGTTGGTATTTGTCTAGACTTTCTTACCATAATTGGATTTTCCTTTAGGTATCATAATTGAGTTTCCTTTTAAGGAGAGGAAAACATCTTCTCCATATTTGGCTACTCCTTATTCTTGTAGGAAAAGGTTATAAACTCTATAAATAGAAACTCCTTTCTTCTAGTTTTGTAGCATCCACAATGTAGTCCTACGAGTTTGAGAGTTTCGTTTGGGGGACAGACTTTGTGAGGCACAAGTGTTGCGGGATCACTTGTGTGAGCCTCTTTTATTCTGATTGAATTGTGTAAGGTTGTTTCTCATGACAGTTTGTACTCTTTTTTATATAGTTGATTACTCATCTCCTTTTGTGGATGTAGGTCGATTGACCAAACCACGTTAAATTATTGTGTCTCTTTTGGTGTATTTTTTATTTGTCTTCTTATTTGGCATCTTTCGAGGTTTGCTTTACTAGCTTCCGCATGACACCTAATTATTTTGGTACTAACAAGTGGTATCAGAGCGAGGTTAAAATCGGGTGTTCATCTTGGCAGATTCAGTTCTAGTTGCAACCTATTTGACGATAATGAAGACTTTTGTTTGAGAAATTTTATCAGAGTGTTACTCTGTGTAGAGGCAAGATTTAATGGAGGAGATTTTGGAGATAGATATTGAACTTGTTGAAGACTACATGAAGAAGGTGGAGTAAATTTATTTTATTAGAAGTTCAGGCCAAGGGGGAGAATTGTTAGTGTTTGTCCAGTCTTCCTTGCAATAATTGAGTTTTCCTTTAGGAACCATAATTGAGTTTTTTGTTCAGGAAAAGAAAACATATTCTCTATATTTGGCTAATCCTTATTCTTGTAGGGAAAAGTTATAGACTCTATAAATAGAAACTCCGTTCTTCTCTTTTTGTGGATGTCGGTCGATTGATCGAATCACGTTAAATTATTGTGTCTCTTTTGGTGTATTTCTTGTTTGTCTTCTTATTTGGCGTCTTTCGAGGTTTGCTTTGCTAGATTCTGCATGACACCTAATTATTTTGGTCCTAACACCTACCTTACCCCGGTGCTCCATAAAACTCTAATTAGTGTTAAGTTTGACCCTTCAATGTTAAGTGTGGAAATACGTGAAATGCAAGCAATTTATTCCTTGTATGCATACTTTTTCTGCACTTATCAATGGTAATACGACGATGCTGATGCCTTTGGTTCCTGTGCATCTTTTTATAGAAGAGAAGATAAAGGAAGGAATGCACCGTTCTGGTAGGATGAGATCTGGAAATTTAAGAAATATATATATATATATATTAAGAAACCAAATTAAAACTAAATAAAATTAATTTGGAAAGAAGGGACGATGACATGGAATAAAGTGGATATTTGGTAAAATTTTCAAGACTTAAGTCTAAATTACAAAAAAAGTTTTTAAAGTGGGTATTTGGCAAACTTTCCCTACTTTAAGTCTTCTTCTTCTCCCATTAACAGCCGTGTAGAAGAACTTAGGTTTCCTTTCTCTATCCTTGAACCATTCCATGCCAGCTTTCTATTTTTAGAATTCCTCTTCTCTGTGTACGTACATGTTCAATCTAGCTTGAGCCTCATGCAACTTCTCCTTATTAGCTCCAGTGTTTTTTTTAAGCAAATCCACTAGGCGAGATGCTCAGGGCTAGTTTTATATATATATGTGTGTATGTATGTATTAGAAGAAAAACTCAAAAGAAAAAGTACAAGCAAGGGGGGCTATGCCTTGCCTTATTAATCCTATTGAGTCATAACAAAACCTCTTCTAATTAACATGCATGTAAAAAATAAGAAGAAGAAATAACTAAATATTCTATGATCATTACATATCTAATAACCAACTCTATGATGATATTACAAATGATAATACTTAAGTAGTGAAAGATTAAAATAAGCAAGAGTGTGGAGTCAGATCCACATTTTTTTAAAAATTGAAAATATTCAAGAAGATGTAGACTTATAAAGATTCGATTCTTTACCTTCTCTTCTTCCTCTAACCAGTCTAACATATCTTCATATTTCATCAATTCTCCTTGGTCTATTGAATCTTGTTGATATAATTGAACCCTGTTTCCTTCTGCTTTGCCACCCTCGTTAATAATTGTCTTAGAATAACCTCTTCAGACACTTTACCATCCCAACTATGTTTTCTTTCACGAGTCTTCTTTTTCTTGAATCCTTTCCTTTGTTGCCTAGGTGAAAGATCTCCATCCGTAGCCAGTTTAGCAAAGAATTGATCCAATACTTCATCCTCATCTTCTTGGTCAAATATTTCAACACCTAAATCACCCTCAAACGCTTCCAATGGATCTTCTACCAAATCTACTGGCTCATACCTCTTGGCCTGGAACCCTTTAGTAGGATTATCTATAGCATTCAAAGGTCCACTTGTTTGAGCCACAAGTTTGTAACGACCCAAGACTACCCCCTAGTCGTCACACAGTGCTTACGACCCCAAAGGACCATAAGCTAACCAATGAATGATATCTGTTGTGAGCACTGAATAATAATACTATAATTAATGCAGAAAAATGGGCTGAAATGCCATAAGGTTCAAAACACCTGAAATACTGATAAAATATAACATTTGTTAAACTTAATACTGTCTAAAAATCTAGTCTGAAAAGCCTCTAACTGAATCTTTCTGAAAGTGGAGTCGATGGGATAAGCCCCCAACTAACTCTGACTACAGAGCTACTGGTAAACTGAAATACTAAAATAAAAAGCATATCCTCGATAGATAAGGACTCACTACTAAATCTGCTATCGCTAGCTAAATCTGGCTAAGCATAGTTAGAAACCTGAGCGTTTGAACATATGATATGAAATATCATAGCGCAATAAACGGGTATGCGATCAGTACGTGTAAATATATTGGTATGCTAAATGAGGTAAGGCTGAATGCAAGGGTTCATATGCATGAACAATAACTGAGTAAATGATATAGAGTAATTGAATATAAGAGCACGTGTATACTATAACTTAGATTTTATGAAGCTAAGTACTGAGTTCTGATAATTGTATAAGTGATAGCTGAAGTTACTGATAACTGATTTACTGATACTGATTGACTATGTCTGACAGTCCCGATCCTGTAGAATTGAACTGAGTTCTAAACTGAAGACTGAAACTGAAACTGTAGCAGGTAATCATCTAATCGGCATGCCCCAAATAAGATAAGGTAACTGAGTTGGGGTCCAATCTGTAACCCTAATGGGAAGGGTGTCAGTACCGTGCCACGAGTAAAGATAACTGCTGTGGCATCAGTCCTGACTAACGGGTGACCCCTGAGATCAGTCCTAAACTAGGGGGTGATCCCTAAGTATGTCAGTCCTATCTAAAGGGTAACATCTCATAACCTATGCTGGCTATGTAGTTCTAGAACTTAGGGATTGCTTCATCAAACACTTGTAATGCATTAACTTGTACATAGATGGGGAATACATGTTAGCATGCTATAATGACATTATTTCATTCTCATAGACAATCTATCAAACATATACGAAACATACTTGGTTCATTAAGTCATAAACACTTAGGGTTAACATGGTTACAATAATCAACTTGCAAATTGAAGGGTTTATCATGACTATCATGTAATGCAACACATACTGGAATCAACTCTTGGAACTTGTAATCTAGATCATGGATTAAAACTCAAACAACACCATGAACATGAATTCAATCTAATTTAAACATGGAAATCATAAATCATAAATCTTGTATTTTGAAAAAGGATTCTTGGGCTCCATGGAAGGTAAGGATCCGTGGATGAACATCTAACATACCTTGGAAGATTCTTTCTTGAAGGTTCTTGGAGAAAATCCTTAGACTAGTTCTTGATTTCATGAACTAGGATTTTTGCCTCTTTGAGAGAGAATGCTTTTTAGTTTGGGGATTAATTGAATAATGAGTACCTCAGGACGTTTTTAGGGATTAAATCCCGTATCTGGGCATAATAAAATCATGGGAAAGGACCGTTTTAACCCTGGGCATCCTTTTAATTTCTTGTGAAAATTTTCCAAATTGGGCACCTGACGCAACACGCCACTATCGCATTGTGCCACTGAAAAATAGGCAACTAGGAAATTACTTGGTGGCGTGATGCGGTAATATTGTATTGCCATTTTGATTGAGACCTGGAAGTTCACCGCGATGCGGTGGTATCGCATTGGAACATTGGAAAAGGACAATTCTGAAATTGAGCTTTAGCGTGAAGCACCAATATTGTGGAGGCTCACTGGTTTTTTACAATTGCCATTTTGGCTGGCTCCGCGACACGCTGATGGCTCAGGTGGTACACAATCTTACTAAAATGGCCATAATTCTTCACTTGGGTGTCGGATTTGGGCTAATTTTATATCGATGGAAAGCTTATTCAATTTTCCAAATGTATAAAAGTGTATTCATCTTTAAAGAAAGTCTTTGACATTTTTAGGATGAATTTAAGCTAGGTAAAAGTACGGGGTGTTGCAAAGCTATTCCGCAGCTAAAGATGGAAGAACCATTGCATAAATTGGCACAAATTATGAGGCTGCTAAACTCAACTTGCTACACGTTGGAGGGGATGAGTTTTTCTTCTCCTCCTCTACCATATCTGCCCAACTCTTTATATTTTTACCACTTTTTTGGTCACTCTTGGCTTCAACCTTGTAGTTTGAATGCGTCAGAGTTAAGACCACTACCCCATCCACATCTTGTTAATTCCCCTTGCACAATATTTATGTACAAAGTCATCCCATTTCTCACCAATTGACTTCATATATGGAGAAGGGATCTCACACGCTGTAGCATCCATTGTAGCCATCAACGGCTTCAAGACAATCATGGGAAAAATCAAGCTTGCAACGTGTTGTTGCATTAGCATATTTATCACTTCTGGAAGTGAAATTTGACATTTAGGACTACCCGAATCAGATTGGAGATCATTTTTATCTAAAAGAGCCTCAAAGGTGTTAGGATCCACAACATCTTTGTTGTAATGATTGTTTCTTTGCCATATTAAGTTCGTTGCTAATTTAAGGGCTAACAGATTTTTTGCGTGAAACCACTGTCCATCCTTCATCTCTAGCATTGTTAAACTCCATATACTACTTAGGAACCATTAAAATCTTAGTCCCATCCCTTGTATCCACAATACTAGGCAGATTTTGAAGAGCTTTCTTTTCAGCCTGTTCTTTTTTCGATAAGTTTTTGGACACCCTATCCAAAGTTTAATCAACTGGAATATCCCCCATGTTAACTCTATTTTGTTGTTTCTTCTTAATAGTTAGATAATCACGTGCATATCTTTCACGACCCAAACCGAGGCCCAGGTTGCAACGAGCATCCCAAACCTTGAAGGCCCGAGAGCCCTTTCTAACTAACATTCATAAGCATAATTCATCTATTATAATGAATTTTGGAAAAGATAACAAAACGGAAACATGGTCATTATCTTACTTTAACTAAACAATACGAAATTTAATTCATAAACATTTGAAAACACATGACACCAGTCTGTGAAATCTCTAACAATATGAAACCAACATCAGTGTGAAAACTGGGTCAAGGCCCCAGCTGGACCATAAAATAAAATTAAAAAAATAATAATGTCCCTTAAACAAGGCCTTCCAAAATGTCTCACCAACTACAAACTTTTGACAGACCAATCTATGGCTTAGCGGGACCCCAAGATTGTGCCTCAGATCCTGAAATATAGGGATCAATACAGATGTACTGGTAAGAAGAGTAATCCAAAATAACATATTTTTATACAACATAAGTGAGAGTAATTCATAAATTATTTTACATATGATATAGGAAAACACATGGGAATAATTTGATAAATTTTAAAACACTTTCTTGAAATCACAACTCAATTATTTATTTTATTTATGAGCTAGATGGTACACCCTACAATCTATATCTCCATGGGCTATATGGAATCTTCTCTTGACTTAGCAGCCGAGCCCCTAATCTAAGGTTTCCACAAGGATTGGGGTATCAACAAGGGGGACACGTAGTATCACACAACAGGGTGCCAAAATCTCCAATCAAATCAACATGTCATGATGGTGCACACGATTACAAAACAGGTTTCCTAACCATAGTCCCAATTTGGGATGGCATGAATCAAGGTACATAAGATCACAAAGCAGGGTACCATAATCCCGTGTCGGCAAATCACGGTTTCTAGCATAGAGTCTTTCAACTCCTACTTTCTTCAGGCAACCATCTAACTCTCTTTAATCCCATTTTTAATTCTCTTATAAGAAAATATGTATCATACTTACAAACCACTCTTTTCTTACTCTGTTAAGGTTAATTCACAATGGGGTATCGTCATACCCTGACTTGCAAGTCATTTGTATCGTATCATTTCACAACCCTTCTCATTCAAATCATTTATAATGTTCTGCTTTAGTTTTTTCAATCGACTCAATCACTTGACCACCAAAAATATCTAAACAATGGAAGGGAGTCGTTATTTCAAAACACATGCAAACTTATGCTTAGATTCTCCCTTTTGAACATTTCAACACACGATGGTCAATTCCTTTATAACAACTCATAAAACTCTTTCAATTATCGCATTGAACATTTATAAGCAAGAAAACACCCTCTCTTCAATTCATAATCAATATCAAGTCCAAAGCAATAGTAAAACACTTATTTCATGCTTCAAAACATACAATTGAACAACCCATCATATGTGGACTTAAGAGGTATCATAACAAGAGAGGGGTTTCATCATTCATGCTCTTAATTTAATCTTTGGAAAACTGAAAATGCATATGTATACGTGATTATAGTTTAATTCTACAAAAAAAGGGTTCAAGACTAACGTTTACTTTCATGAAACAAGTTCATAATACATAATATTCAAAACTATGTCAAAAAACCTCTTTGCAAACATGATTATATATCTTTAAACTTGATAAAAACCATAAAACTTATGCCCAAAGATTTTAGGATGACCCCACGTACCTTAAGTTTCTTATCTTGTAGAATGAAACCTAATCTTGATACTTTCTCGAGACTCGTGAACTTGAAAGGCTTGAGTTCAAGATTACTTGGAGAAGAGGAGTTGAATTTTTTTCTTGGGGAAAGGGGACGGTTTCTACGTGAGTTGATTTAAGGAAAATAGGCAAATAATGCCCCTTTATGAGTTATATTTCGTGTTTAGATGGCTGGGGTTAAGGGAAAAGGATTAAATTGCCCCTTGGCCTTTTTCCATGGAAATGATCATCGTGGTTCGAACCCTAGTTGGGTTAAGCATCCCTCACGATGCAACCCTAGTCAGGTTGAATCTCCATCGTAGCGTGGGGCTATCATGACCCCTTACCGCCTCAGATAAAAAATGACATAACTTTTCACCCGGGTATCTAATTAAGGCAAAATTGGTATCATTGAAAAACTAACTCAATTATATATCATTTGGTGGCTCTTGAGAGGAAAAATTCTCCATATATCAACAGTTATACGTGTTCAAAGTAGACTCTTGTAGAATAAAATACCAAACTTTGGACGATTCAAAGGCTCATAGCTCAACTTTGCTCGAAGTTATTCCTATGAACATTTATCACCTCAAAAGCACTTCAAACATGAGGATGAATGTCATGAAACATGAATTAAAAATAAAATCATGGGATTAGAGTTTACACATATCGAAATGACGATTTAATTTCTACCTAAAAAATGTAGGGTATTACAATCTCCTTGCAATTTTTCAACCGAAGCTCCCTCAATCTCCATTGTCACATTATCTTCTTTTTGGAGCACTACTTTTTTTCAATTAACAATCGACACTTCTTTTAATCATGACCCTGGTGCTTAAAATGGGTGCAATATTGAGGTAAATTATCATACCCCACAACCTGAAACTGCTCAATAATTCTGCCCGTAACTTTGTCCATACTTTGAAGTCGAATACGATCTGAATGCTCATCCATTATGTTAAGGATGGATCTAACCATATCTATGCTTGGCCTTGATTTCACTTGTGTGGTGATACAAGAAACACAAGGGAAGCATGAAACACACACCAAAATCAGTCCACAAGTTCAAGAAAACCCTTGGTGACCACTCGCGGATTCAAGAACACAACAAGAGTGCAAGATCCTAAGGTGTTTTTACACCTATGGAAGCCAACAACCCAAACTATATTAGACATAATAAAAATGAACAACAATATTACAAAAACTAAAAGTCACGGGTTACATTAATAATGACAAGAACCAATGATTACAATGAACAAAAGATAGAAAGATAGGCCAATGGTTGGTATAATCTTAAGAACCCAAGAGCATATTCCACTCTTGGACCCTTAACACCACACTCAACAAAGAACTAACTCTTACACTTGACACAAGAGAGGTGTCCACCACCCAAGCACCAAGTTATCAAGCTAAATGCAACACACAAGTGATTCCACACTTGTATATGGCCCTAGTTACGATTGGACTCTCTCTCACTCTAAGAGATGGTTCTTTCTTTAAAATTCAACAACTAATGAAGTAGAAATCCTATAATGTTTCATTTATATTACATTACAAAATAAGAGACAAAAGACTAAAGGAACCTTTCATTAATGGGCTCCAAACCCCCATTAAGTACACTTTGGGGGTGGGTTTGGTCCTTCTTCACACTTGAGCTTGTGCACACTTTTAGGTGATTTTCAAAATACTCAAAAAATGTACAAGGTCATGATCATACTCGTATCATACTCTCCATATTGAGAGGAATTTTCCCACAAATTTATGACCTCATCTCTTTTACAAAGTCACTTCATAATCTCCTTCACACGGCCACACATCTTCTATATCTTACTCGCCTTGTATTTTAACCTCTTTTTGCTCCATCAACCTTAGCTGATTCAATTACTACTTCTTACCCAAGATAGTACAATTTTCTCTCTCTTAGGATCACGTTCCTCCAGTTTGGGCACTCACTAAACTTATGCCCCCACCCTTGGCATTTGAAGCATTGAAATCTCTTGGAATTGGAAGTGAAAATTTGTTTACCTTCATACCTAGTGGACTATTTTGGGCCAGCCTTGGCGCTCTTGGTTTGGACAACCATGAATGAGCTCTCTTTGAGCTCCCTTTCAACCTCCAATGCGCTTGGAAGATTCCATTGATGGTGTCAAACTTATGAAGTGTCATGCGAGTGGAGATGTCCTTGTTTAACCTGAATTTGAAGAACACGATGTTATGACTCACTTGTTCTCCCTGGTGATCTAGTTTCAACATTTATTGTTGAAATTTGTCGTAGAAAGCCATGACACTCTTGCTCCCTTGCCTCAAATTGTACAATTTGGCAAGGAGCTCATGTCTATAAGTCTCGGGAAAGTATCTTTGCCGCATAAGGTTCTTCAACCGAAACCAAGAAGGAGGTTTTCCCCCAATCATCTCATTCCCAAACCATTGAACATACTCCCACCATGTATTAGCATACCCTTCGAAGTGAGCTATAGCATAGCAAATTTTCTTTTGTTTGGTGAGATCATTAAGTTGGAAGATCTTGTCACAAGACGACTCCCATGCAAGGTAGCCTTCGGGATCACTCTTACCTTTGAAAATAGGAAGGCTCACTTTGATGGAATTAAGACCTATATCTTGGTTTGGATGAACATCTCTCACCTCTCGGCCTAACTCCCCATGTCTACCACTCATTCCTTCTTTCCTCAAGTAAACATCATCATACGACCCATAACTATCATGTTGTCCTCCCATACCATATCCCTCAATATGGATTTGTCTATTTGGGTTAAGTATAGCTTGTGGTGGAGGGATTGGATTTTGATAGTGAGGTCTTTGGTCAAGTGGAGTTTGGATGAGAGGGTTCGGGTTTGGTGGTGGTATTTGGGTTCCAAGCCCTTCTTGTTGGACTTGTTGGAGTGGAGGATGGTTTGGTCTATCTTGTTCTCGGCTTAGGGAGTAAACATTGGTTAGATTTGTGGCAATTGGTGGATATAGCATTTGGTGCAATGTCTCGGGATTCTTAGTTAGGGAATTGTTTTGAGGGGTGGAAGGTTGACTCCTTTGGATTTCCACATTTTCTAATCTCCACTCGTGGATGCCACATCCATATCTAATTTCTCAAGACCCACATTCAATCTATCCACATTGGGACATAGTTTCAAGGCAAGCCAAAATGAGATTGATGGAATTATTGTCCATTATTTGAGCATTTGAAGCCTCGGGTTTCACTGTGGTTGTACCAAAAATAACCCTTCAAGTTATGATCTAACAAGACACCTAATCATTCCACAACATCACACACAATAATAAAATACAAATCCTACAAAATAAAACACACGTTAGTTCAAAACAACCTCCTACAATGAGATACCACCTTCAAGCTTTTTCAAACTCAAGCTTAACAATGGTGCACGACTCAAATAACCTCCAATTTATCTCAAATTTTAACCCTATATTCCTATAGTATTAGAGAACATAAATCTAACACTAAAAACACAAAATCAAAAAATTCAAAATTTGATCTTGGGTCAAAAACGAATTTAGTATTTTTTTGGGGATTTGGATTTTGAAACTTCTTTTTTGTTGGGATTTTCAATTTCTAGACTCTAATAGTGTTAGGAAACAAGGATCTAACACTAGAAACACACAAAAATCAAGCTTTTTGAAAAACCTAAAAATGTGAACTACAACCTTTTTCTTTTTTTCATTTTTTTTTATTTTCAAGATAACAATCCCAAGATTGATTTTGTTGGAACAAAATCAAACCTTGATTTGATACTAAATGATACAAGAAAAACAAGAAAAGCACAAAACACACCAAAATCAGTCCACAAGTTCAAGAAAATCGTGGACCTCTTTGGTGACCACTCTCGGATTCAAGAACATAACAAGAATGCAAGATACTAAGGTGTTTTTACACCTATGGCAACCAACAACCCAAACTATATTAACCACAATAAAAATAAACAACAAGATTACAACAACAAGAAGTCGCGGGTTACATTAATAATGACAAGAACCAACGATTACAATGAACAAAAGGTAGAAAGATAGACCAATGATTGGTATAATATTAAGAATCCAAGAGTATATTCCACTCTTGGACCCTTAACACCATACTAAACAAAGACCTAACTCTTACACTTGACAGAAGAGAGGCGTCCACCACCCAAGCACCAAGGTATCAAGCTAAATGCAACACACAAGTGATTCCACACTTGCATATGGCCTATTTTCGGTTGGAATCTCTCTCACTCTAAGAGGTGGTTCTTTCTTTAACATTCAACAACTAAAGAAATATAAATCCTATAATGTTTCATTTATATTAAATTGCAAAATAAGAGACAAACGACTAAAGGACCCTTTCATTAATGGGCTCCGAACCGCCCATTAAGTGCACTTTAGGGGCAGGTTTGGGTCTTTTTCACACTTGGGCTTGTGCACCCTTTTAGGTGATCTTAAAAATACTCAAAAAGTGTCCAAGATCATGATCGTACTCATTTCATGTGGCCTTATCCAAAACAATAGGTTTTCCAACTGCTGAAGCGATGGAAAGCAAAGATCTCTTAACAAATAAATCCGTCGACAGGATTGGAAACAAAATCCATACTGCCGCACGTGAGGTCTCCTCATTAGAGTTGAATCCAATAGTCCAAAAAAAAAATTCCTAAACTGATGATTTTTGCCGTTGTGTATTAAATAATTCATATCTCTTGGTAATGCAGCCACAAAATTATCATATTGATCCATACAAATAAGAAGTTGCCTTTGAGCAAGCAACCAGACAAGACAATATCCCTTAATGCCAAGAAACTTAGGCAAAATCGATCTTAAAATTAATAACTGTAGTGATCCCATGGATAATTTAACCACTAGGGATTGATGAAGTTCCTCCTCTTTAGAAAAATGTTGTCGTTCATCCAACGTAAATTTTAATGTTGGGATTCCATGAACAACTTGGTGTTTGTATGTTTGTTTGTAGGGTTTGGGAAAATCTTTCCCACAGCCAAAGGCTGGAGAGAGATGGTGGCAGCCATAGCTTCCCTAGTTACCCATGTCGCCAAGAGAGAGATAAGAAGAGGCTAGGGTTTTGTTTTTTATTAGCTCTAGTGGGATCTACGTCAAACTGAATTTCTGCCACTTTTATTACTTCCTCCAATGTTACTATTTCCTAAAAAATGTTGCCAAATGTTTCCTTGCTCCATTGAGTAAGTGCTTTCTTCAATCCTTTCATTTTGTAATAAAACAAACTAAAGGGATTTGCAGAAAAATCTGCTTTCCAATGTTGTTTCACTACCTCCATAAAACTTTCCTCCTTTAGCCAAAAGTTTAAAAATATAAAACTTTTAACTATATTTTCATTGATAGTAATTAAGGAAAGTAATAATGGAGCATGTTCAGATCCACTTCTTATCAAATGCTCCACTTCTATTAGTGAAATTATACTTTGAATCCTGTCATTACAAAGTATTCTATCCAATATTTTAAAAATATAATCTTTATTAGTTCTTTCATTTCACCATGTATATTTACTCCCCTTAAATCCTTCCTCCAATAGGAATATATTAATAAAATGATTAAAGTCCATAGACTCTGATTTTGTAACTGGGAGTCTACCTAACATCTCTTCTTCATTGGTAATGACATTAAAATCACCTCCAACTATCCAAGAAGTTTGTGTATCTTGAGAGATTTCATGCAATGACTCCCATAAATGAAGTATTTCCTCTTAATTACACTTAGCATATACTAATGTAACCATAACTTTCATCCCATGTTCTTTATTCTCCAATCTTAGAGTAAGTTATTGCTCTTAATCCATTATCATCTCCACTTCCATAAATTCATCTATGAATTCCCAAATTTTCCCATTGATATTTAACATAGCATGCTTCAGTCCCATCTTCCTTCTATACACCTCTAATAATTGTTTGTCCTGAAACGGTTTCATAAGCCCCACTAAGTAGAATTGATGTAGTTTTTTCAAATTACCTAATATAGTGAATGATTTTTGAGTGTTCACTAATCTTATATTCCATATAAGTGTCTTCATTAAAACTTGAGAGGTTTTGGTTTCTTTGACTGCCTTGAGTTTGCTTGAATTGATGTTGTATCTCCTAATCCTTTCTTCTTTTATTTTGTATGCTGCTCTATCAACTTTTTCACATGTTTAGGAGACAAATTATTATTCTTTGAGATATCCTCTATATTAGCTCTTTAATTTTCACATCATCATTAATTCCAGATCTTATGGCTAGAGGTCATGCTTCTACAGTCTCCTCTTCATATACTACCATAGATCCCTCCATGTTGTTCTGATCATCAATTTGATCCTCCTTTCATTCTTCTTCAATTTGTTCTTCCTTCTTGTTCTACTCCTTTTGTTTGTTATTTTTTCACTCTTCATTAATTTTTGCCTCTTTGCCTTTTTTCTTTTGTTTCGACATTATTTTTTCAATGATTTCCGCTTCTTTGGCTTCTTCATTTTGTTCATTCATTGTCTTCTCTTTTCCAAAAACCTATTTAACCCACTCATTGGTTTGCATTTTTCCCTCAGATTCTGTTTTCTTATTCTGCACCTCTTCTTATTCTTCTCTGAGGGCCCCAAAGGAAGTTTCATCCTTATACTTAATTTCACCTTCTATAGGCCCATTATTTTATTTCTTATATTTGTTCCTCCTTGTCATCCATTACTAATTTTATTGGTTATTATATCTTCCCCTACCCGTAGTCAGGTTATATGTTGCTCCTTTATTTTTTTCTTTTTCCTTTTCCTCTTTTTTTGATTCAAACAATTTGGATGAATTGACCATTACGTTTCCTCATCATGTCCCTGTAAGCAACATTCTTTACAGTACTTTGGCATATAGTCATATTGTATCTGTATCCATTTAGATTTAATTTCACCTGTTTCATCCCCCTCATTAATTTTTACCCTTTATGGTAACTTAGCCACCAAATCAATTTCAATCTTTACTTTGGCACAAGTGGGTCTTGTTTGATTCTTTGTTTCCATGTCAACCATTAAAGGTTTTTCCGTAGCCAATGCTATAGAAAAAATAGCTTCTTTAGTAAAAACATTTGGTGGAAAGTCAGAAAGCAATATCCACGCTACTCTAATAGTAGTTTCAACGTCAGGCTCAAACCATAGATTCCACTTGAGAGTCCTCATCTTTCAGTATCCATCTCTTGATTTTATGTAAAAAGTCATTGTGGATAACATATGAACATAATTCTCTTGACTAGTTAATCGAATTAATACATGCCTGGTATCCAATGCTCCTATTATACATTTATGCTTAATCCCATATTGCCCAGGAATAGTTTTTCTCAAAGTATTAACGTCTGGTTTTCCATATGAAAACTTTCCAACGATAGTGTATTGCATATTTTCTTGGATAATGAGGTTTTAACCTCTGATGATTTCCAAGTAATGTTAGGTTCTCCATGCAAACATAACGTCTGATTTGGCAGGACTCTTGGTGTAGCCTCAATATGTTATTTTGGTTTTGGGATATTTGCATAGTGGATCTAATCTTTATGGCTTGTATGATTTGTTTGTATAGTCGTTAAGGATGGTTGGTTGCTTTGGCGCGGAAGTGGAGGGAATTCCACCAGGGGAATTACCCCACCGGTGGAGATATTTGCCATATTTGCCGTCAGAGATAGGTTTAGGGTTTTTCCTCCTATAATTTTTTTTTAAACATTGGCTTGTTATAGCACTGTAAAAATACTTGGAAAGGACAATATATAAAGTTTCACTTGTTTGAGAATGTGTAATTTACAAGTTAGGATTTTAAGGTTTTCGAAATAAAGAGTTGGTACATAACACTTCAAAAAAAAGGTCACTACAAAAATAAAAATGTAAATTTTAACTAATTACAACAGTTTTGGTCTTATTATTATATTTTTGACTTCAGTATTTTATTTTGAACTAAATTCTAGAATTGTTGTAGTTTTGAACTAGATATCATATTCTTGAATTGAGTATTTTAATTTTGAAGTGAATATAGTATTTTAAAATTAAATACTGTAATTTTAAATACCGAATATGGATTTAAGGAAAATAATGTATAGTGTTATTTTTTGTTCGTTAGTACTAATTAGGATAGATTGTGAAAACCTCTCTTATTGATAGTGTATTTATGTTTTTACCAAAAATAAATAGAATCAACTTATAAAAAAGAGAAATAAATAAAAGATGAATTTTAACGAAAATAATATACAGTGATACTTTTTACTGGACGGTGCTAATTAGGACAGATTATGAAAATCTCTCTTATTGGAAGTATATTTATGTTTTCCCCCAAAATAAATAGAGTCAACATATGAAAAAGAAAAATAAACTTTTAAGGAAAAACAATATACAATGTTACATTTTGTTGGATTGAGCTAATTAAGATAGATTATGAAAATCTCTCTTATTAGTAGTGTATTTATGTTTTTTCCCCGAAAGTAAATTGAAGATGGATTTTAAGGAAAATATATAGTTTTATTTTTTTTGGATGGTTCTAATTAGGATAGATTATGAAAGTCTCTTTAATTGACACTATATTTATGTTTTTTTTTTTCCAAAAATAAATAAAATCAACTTATAAATAAACTCAGCATACAAGCATTCAAATCACCAACAAAAGAAGAAATCAGTACTTTCCAATCACATTTCCAAAGGTATATGTTTTTTTCTGCTATGTATGTTTTATTTTTCTTTAACAATAACAATGTTTGAGCCGATTCCATACAATTTTATACGCAGGATAAAGATTGTACGTTGTGTTGTTAGAAAAATCAATGTTGATGGAGATTGTTGATCAACTAAATCAGGTGAGTTCACGATGTGCCAATTGATTTCATTTACAAACATTTGTTGTTGGTTGTTTTGTTGCTATGGATAAAAGGTGTTTTCCCCCTATTAATTTACTTCAATTGTTTAAGGTGCTTTAGAGCTAAGGTCTGTTTAGTCGTAGGAATAATGTCTTCATGCAAAATAAGTGTTTTTTTCAACTTATTTTTCAGTATTTAGTAGGAAAATAAAATAAAATATTACCTCAATTTATATGTAATCTTGCAAATATATAACTCATGCATCTTGAAAAAGTATATAAAGGTATTAGACAAAATATTTGCTAGCCTCATCACATTATCTTGGTCAAATTGTGATGGGACTATTTGTGATGTCTCCTTCGTAGTAAGAAATTTATCAACCCGATCGTAGATTTCTTTTAAGAGTCATCATCACTTACTTTCTTCCTCAACTTCTCTTTTTGGAAAATATTTCTAGAAATGTGTCGTACATCATATCATATTGCAAAAATCATCATCATGCCAAAAATTGTTTTAGCATAACTATTGAATTGTGTCCTTTAATCTTGCGAAAGATCTTGAGTTTCTACCATAAAAAAGTTAAAGTCGCATAAGAAAACAAGTCAAATAATAAAACATCAAACATCGTCTGTTGCTCTCTCTTGTTGCCACTGCCCTGGGCCTAGGATCTTTGCTCCACTAGAAATTTTCTAAATTTTATCTTTTTTATCTCCATGTTTATCTTTTTGAAGCTCTAAGTTGAAATTGTATAATATTTGAATACTTAAAAAAAAATATCTTTTTGACACATATTCTTGTCCTACTACGCCATGCCAGTTCACTTTCAAGAGGATATACTTGCAAACATACTCTGTAGGTTACCTGTGCGGTCTCTTCTTCGATTCAAATGTGTTTCTAAATTATGGAAAACATTGATAGATGAACCGCATTTTAGGATGACGTATCTCAATCATGCCAAGAATGACAAAAATTCCCAAAATTTTCTGTTTTACCAACTGCGCCCAATGGAAGCTATATTTTCCATTTATTGTTGTCCTTTGTCATCGGCTACACTTGCTGAGGATGTACGGGAACTGGATTTCCCTTTAATTGTTGAACCACGGTTTTGCCAAGTCTATTGTTGTTGTGATGGCTTGGTTATTATCACCGTGTATGATAATTTAGCTGAATGCCATAGACTTTTGCTATGGAATGCCTCCACGCGAGAATCCATTGTACTTCCCACTCCAAAATTATCATTGAATGGGATTTGTTGTTTGGGAATGAGTTTCGACTCAAATAATGGTGATTACAAGATCCTTAGGATTCTCAAGGACCGAAACCAAGGTCGCAAAGCACGAGGTAAAATACTGGCGCTTAAAAGTGGTTCCTGGAGAAAAATTGATGAACATCCTGATGTCTTTCAATATATTCTGCTTGGCATGCATTGTTTGGCATATATACAAGGGGCATTTCATTGGGTTGGTTTATCAAGAAATTATTTTGTGGTTTCATTCAATATATCTCATGAAGTGTATGGAGAGATACCATTGCCAGAGCAAATAAGCATGAGCTATATTGATATTGGTGTTTCAGAATTGGAAGGAATGCTTTGTGCTTATTCTAATGTGCATCATCAGGGGGAGAACACTTTTAAGTTATGGATGATGAAAGATTATGGTGTCCAAGAATCTTGGAATGCATTATTCTGCATAACAGATCCCAATATTGATATACCTGTACCGAAATATGTGTTTGCAAATGGGGAAGTGTTATTCTGGTGCATATATTATGGACGTGCAGAGAATTCATATTGGACACAGAATTGTCCCTTTACATTATAGCCCTGAGGTCTATGTCAGAATGGCTTTGTTTTTATAAAGAGCTTGATCTCTCCAAGATTGCTTACTTAGTATTTGATTTTATATGATCGAGGCACTTCTTCATTTTCTTTTATCATGTTAAAAACCTCTGATTTTATTAGTTTATCTATCACTTGAAATCTTTATGGTTTCAGATTGTATTTACCAGAGCTTTGTTATTTCATGTATTCAGAGAAAGAACATGAGCCATTTATTGTTTAATTTTCTGTACACATTGTTGCGGATAATGCTCTATTTATTACTCAGATGTATCTTAGAGATTTGTAGCATGTTCACATGTAGTAACTGGAGTATGTTTTAGACATGTAGTATGTTTACTTCGGTCCAATGCTTTTATATGAATCTTTTGGCCCAATCAAATATTTATAAGCCAATTAGAAAACGGAGCGAACCTACAATGCTATTTTTACTATTATATGGACACATACAGAATCCTCATTAACCATATTATGGTAGCTGATAAGAGTATACCAGTCCGAGAATTCTTAAATCATATTGATTGCCCCATAAAATAAGATTTTAAAAATTTTTACTTCATTAAAGTTTGAATTAAATGATCTGGAAAACTAAATTGTAGATATGGCAAGAAACAGATTAGAAAGAAGCTTTTAAAGCTGACTTTCTGAACTTTTTAGTCATTGGTGAACTTTTTTTATCTTAGTGTTTTGAAGAACACACAGATTTTACGTGAAAAACCCTTGACGGGGAAAACCACGGGCAGGGGAGGAGGAAATTCACTATAATGACAGGAGTACAAGGCAGAGACGGAAGTCTCAATGATATGTGTTAAAAAAAAACACCAAAAAGTAACCCACTAAATCACACTTATATAATATGTGCATACAAATAACTCCTAAGACCAAAACATATAGGTCCATACCGCGGGGACTTCGCTACGCTACCACCACAGACCCTCCAAAAAATCTCAAACATGGGTCGCACTGTGAAGTTTTCTGGGACGGATCAACAAAATTTTGGTCACTAACTCTAACAATCTCCACCTTAACATGAATTCTAATTCAGAACTCAAATCTGTTTCGAGTAAACTCTCCACCTCTTCCACAGAAGCCCTTAAGGGAACTACTTAACTGCTGACACCTACCAAGTCCAAGCAATGCTCAAACTTGGCACTTGGTAGTGTGTTAGTCATCATATCAGCGGGGTTATCATACATACTTGTCACGACCCGAGCTGAGGCCCTGGCCGCGGAGGGCATCCCGAACCATGGAGGCCTGAGAGCCCTTCTCTAACTGGAAATCATATACACAACTCATATATAATAAGAAAATGCGAAAAACATAGCTAAAACGGAAACATGGCCATTCTCTTACTTCAACTTAACAATTCGAATAAAAGTTCATAAACATTTGAAAAAATACATGACACCAGTCTGCGAAATCTCTAACCACATGAAAACAACTTCTGTCTGAAAACTGGGACAAGGTCCTTAGTTGAACCATGAACTAAAAATCAAATAACAATATCCCATAGTAAGGCCTTTCGAAATAAGGGACGCTCACCACTGCAAACTTCTGAAAGAACGAATCTACTGCTTAGCCGGACCCTGGGACTGTACCTCAGATCTTGAAATGTAGGGGGTCAATACAATTGTACTAGTACGCAGAGCAATCCAAAATAATAGACTTTTATACAACATAAGTGAGAGCAATTCTTAAAAATAGTTTACATACGATATAGGAAAAACGCATGGGCATACTTTAAAGACTTTGAAACATTTTTTTTGAAATCAGGAACAACTCTTTATGTTACTTCTTAGCTAGATGGTACAACCTATAATCTGTAATTCCACGGACTATATAGAATTCGCCCTTGACTCGGCGGCCAAGCCTCCAATCCAAGTTTGCCACAAGGATTGGAGTACCAGTAAAGAGGGACACGCAAGACCACACAGCATGGTGCCATGATCCCCAATCAAATCAATATGTCAAGGTAGTGCACAAAACCACAAAGCATGGATCCTAACTATAGTCCCAAATTGGAACGACTTAAATCAAGGTACACAAAACTCCACAGCATGGTACCATAACCCTAGGTCGGCAAATCACTATTTCTAGCGTTGATTTTTTCAACTCGTACTTTCTTCGGGTAACCATCTAACTCTCTTAGAGCCTATTTTTAACCTTTTCTAAACATGCATCTTTCTAAATTCAATGCATATTTTTGAATTCAAAATATGAGAAAAATCAGTATTTTTAGTCTGTTCTGAATCTGCTATGGCATTCATCAGTTTGGTATCATCATACCAAGACTTGCAAGTCATATCTCTAAGCCATAAAATACCCTGTTACAACTTTTTAATTCAAAATAATGGTTAGACCACCAAATCATTCAAATAGTAAAAGAGGATGTGTGTATCAAAATTCATGAAAACTTATGCAAGGATTCTCTCTTTCAATTCACAAACATGTGGTGGTCAAGTATCTTGCAACAAACTAGGAAACTCTTTTAATTCAATACTTCTCATTTATATAAAAAATAAAATACCCTCTCTTCACTTCATAACCAAAATCAAGTCTTAAACCATAATAAAGACATTTGTATAATGTTTATATGCAATCGAATAATTCATAATATATGAAAACAAGAGGCTTTAGAACAAGAAAGGGATTATAGTTGTTCATGCTCTCAATTCAACATTCAAACACAAAACGCATACATACTTATATACGAGTATAAATCAAATTTAGGGAAAGGCCTCAACACCAAAACATTTTCATCAATGGGTTCAAAATGCATAATTGTGTATGTAAATTCAAAACCCTTTTGTAAATACATGTTTTCTCAACATTCAAAATCTAAATCAAAACAATTTCACCATGCCAATGTAGTTTAGGAAAATCCCACGTACCTTAGATGATCTAATTCAAAGGAGAGAACTCAATTCTTTATTCGGTTTCTTGGAAATCTTGACCTATGAGCTTGATTCTTGATCTTTGAAGGCTTAGGGTTTTCTTGAAGAGTAAGATGGAATAATGATGTAACAAAAGCTCTCTGAGGGATTAAATCATGTGCTTTGAACCGTTTTGGGTGAGGGGAAAGGACTGAAATGCCCCTGAAAAAACGTGATTGGAAGCTGAAAACCTCAGGGGTGAAATAGAGCGTGCGTCGCATGCTAATCGCGTGCAACTACTGCCTCTCTCACGAAATGACTATAACTTTTCGCTCGGGTATCATATTAAGGCGAAATTGGTATCGTTGGAAAGCTGACTCAATTATCTACAATTTGGTGGGTCTTGAGATAAAAAATTCTAATTTTATTAAAGGTTATACATATTCAAAGTATACCCTTATAAAATCAAATACAAAGATTTAGCCGAATCAAAGGTTCTTAGCTCAACTTCGCCCTAAGCGACTCCTATGAAGATTTTTCACCTTGAAAACACTTCAAACATGAGGATATAGATCATGACACTTATTATCATTTGAAATTTATTTTTGTTAGAGCTTACACACATAGGAACAATAGTTTGACTTCTAGTTCAAAAATGCGGGGTGTTACAGTACTACTCTTGCTTACCACAATATCACCACTAGCAATAATTTCATGCTCACAATGATGTCAAACATCAATGTGTTTTTTTTTTCTTTTGTGAAACATCTGATCTTTTGTAAGGAATATAGCACTCTAATCTGTTAGTCTTTGCTAAGTTCACCAAATAGACCCTTCAACCAAATATCTTCCTTCCAAGCCTTTGTAATACCCATGTAGCCTGCCTCAGTAGTTGACAAAGCAACTACAGTCTGTAAAGTAGCTTTCCAATTGATAGCACAACCACCAATGGTGAAAACATAGACTGTAAGGGATCTAATTTTATCAAGGTCTCCTATAAAATCAAAATCAACATACCCAATCACTCCATCTCTATTTTGCCCAAACTGCAAACAAACATCAGTAGATTTATGAAAGTATCTGAAAATCCAATGAACTATTTTTCAATGTTCTTTACCTGGATTTGCCATGTATCTACTAAGTACACTTACTACAAATGATAAATTTGGTTGGGAACACACCATCGCATACATAAGAGAACCAACGAAACTAGAGTATGGAACTTGAGACATATTATCACGCTTATCATCTGTCTTTGGAGATAACGTGACTAAGTATTTGAAATGAGCTGCCAATGGAGTACTAATAGGTTTGGCATTTTGCATATTGTATCTGTGAATCACTTTCTCAATATACCTTTTTTGACTCATGTATAACTTACACTTCTCTCTATCCCTAAGAATTTCAATGCCAAAGATCTTCTTTGCTGTTTCTAGATCCTTCATATCAAACTCCTTACTGAAATGGGCTTTGACTTTTATTATCTCACTCATATACTTTGCTCCTATCAGCATATCATAACATACAAGAGAAGATACATGAATGAACCATCACTTATCTCCTTAAAATAGACACAACAATCATAACTACTACTCCTAAATATATGAGAAGTCATAAAAGAGTCAAACCTCTTATACCACTATCTGGGAAACTGTTTTAAGCCATAAAGGGACTTTATCAACAAGCATACGTTGTCCCCATTAGACTACAAAACCCTCTAGTTATTGTTTATAGATATCCTCCTCAAGTTCTGTTGAGTTCAATATGAGTGTGTGTGAATGGAAAATGGAGGAAAAATGGTGGAGGGAAATAGAGACACCAATTTAGAAAGTGTACTCTCAAAATAGAAAGTTTGCTAATTCTTCCACATTGGTGGGAGAAGGGAACTTTGGAGTGCTTTTAATGAGAAACACTAAATCCACATGGATAGTGAGGCAAGAACAAGGTGGTCCTTCACGCCTTCATCGTTGTCGCTCGCTCGGCTTCGGATTTGGATTTGGATTCTGATTTGATATGATTATTTTTCTCTAAGTGCGGGTGCAATTTTGACTCCATGCATCATGAAGGGATGCGACCCATCAAGGGAAAAGGCATACTGTTTTACGCTATAGGGTGACCGAAGGGCGGAGAAGCAAAGTAGATACATGACCTATGGGCGCAGATATAGCGCAAAAGCTACTGGAATTTGCAAAACATTACCTGCGACCATAGATCAGGCGTAGGTCTAGTACAGACTGGGCGCAGGGACGTGACTGCTGCTGAAGAAGTGCCTTTCTGCTGAACTAATGCATCCTTTCTGAAAGGAAATATTAAAGGCTATAAATACCTGATATATTCCTCAGGTATTGGAATTATTTTTTATAGAAAAAAAACTTTGTGTGATCATTAAGCTGTTGAGTGAGTTCGTTGAATCCAATAATTTGAGATACCACTATTCTTCAGATTGAAGGACATTTTATACTGAGAGGAAGATTCCATAACATCGGGTATAGTAAGGAAAATTATTCCTTAAGGACACTGTGTGAAGTCGGGGGACTTGGCATTATAATTCTGTTTCATTTTTTTCTGAAAAAATAACATACTTCTTTGATAGATTACTTATAATATTGTGTTGAAGGTATTAAAGAACTTCATAATTGTTTTCTTCCTAGACTTGAACTTGAGTTAAAGTTATTGTTGCATTTATACAGATTCTTGTGCCCGAAATGTTGTAAATAACAATCTTAAGGAATAAGCGTCGGAATCTGTATAACTTGATTTTGGAGATTAAAGCTTTTAGATTTCTACTCCGTTTGAACTTAACTAGTGATTTGAAGACATAAAATCTTCATCACAAGTTAAAGATCACTCGGTTGACGATTGGAAGTCATAAAAACTTCGTCGTTAAACTAGAAACAAGAGGTGTTTTAAAGTTGCTGCAACTTTTTAATAAGTATTTCGATATACTAAAGGTACTATCTCGTGTTACCAAAAATATGATGACTGATAGTCAAATACATGACGCTGCGATGACTGTGGGGGAAACTAGTATTGCCACATCTAGTTGTATGAATTCTCTACCGGCAATGGCACTAGTGGAGAAACCCAAAAAGTTTGCAGGTATTGATTTCAAGATATGGAAGCAGAAGATATTCTTCTACCTCACTACTCTTTGTCTTCAAAGGTTCACATTTGAGAAAGCTACGGAGGGGCCTGAGGGAACCTCTGAACAAGAGAACTTTATGATTTTTGAGACGTGGAAATACTCAAACTTCCTTTGTGGGAATTAAATCATTAGTGGTCTCCAAGATAACATTTACAATTTTTATTGTGGAACAAAGACATCGAAAGAGTTATGGGGAGCGCTAGAACGGAAGTACAAAACGGAGGATGCAGGAACTAAAAAGTTCTTTGTTGCAAGATTCCTGGAGTATAAAATGGTAGACAACAAGTCTGTTGTTTCCCAAGTGTAGGAACTGCAAGTGATCATCCATGATATCCTTGAGGAAGGTCTGATCTTGAATGAGGCATTTCAAGTAGCAGCAAAATAGAGAAGCTATCACCTTTGTGAAAAGTCGTCAAGAACTATTTAAAACACAAACATAGGGATATGTCAGTCAAATATCTAATTGTACGACTACGCATTGAGATAATAGGGTTGTGGAAAGAAGGTCAAGAGGCAATTCTGCAATGAATGGAGCAAACATTGTAGAATATGACCAAACCAACTCCAAAAAGAGAAAGAAAGATGGAAATGAAAGCAATCAACCCAAGAAGAATTTCAAGGGAAACTGCTTAAACTGTGGCAAGATTGGCCATAATTCTACAGATTGCCATGCCTCAAAGAAAGGAAGGAAGAAGGATAAAGCAAATTTGGTTGAGTCTAAGAAAGAAACGGATGATCTGTGTGCATTGCTTTCCAAATGCAACTTGGTCGGAAATCCTCATGAATGGTGGACTAGTGCCACATGCCATGTTTGTGCTAACAAGGAGTTATTTTTGACGTTCGCTCCATCTCAAGTAGAATAAAAGATTTACATGACACACTCCGCTTCTGCAAAAGAAGAAGGAATAGGAAAAGTGTGCTTGAAGATGACTTCTGGAAAAGTGTTGAAACTTAACAATGCCTTGTATGTTTTGGAGTTACGGAAGAACTTGATTTCTATTTCACTTCTAGACAAAAACAGACTCAAATGTGTAATTGTTTTCAGAAAAATTGTACTTAGTAAAGGAGAAATGTATGTAGGAAACGGCTACCTCAATGAGGGCATATTGAAAATGAATGTAATAAATGTTGAAATCAATAAAAATTCAATTTCTTCTTACTTTCTTGAGTCTTATGATTTGTGGCATGAACATTTATGCCATGTTAATTATAAAACATTACGAAAACTGATTAACTTAGAAGTTTTTCCAAACTTTGAGTCCAATAAATCAAAGTGTCAAACATGTGTGTAATCAAAGTATGTAAAGCATCCTTATAAGTCCGTTGAAAGGAATTCCAATCCCTTAGACTTAATACTACAGATATTCGTGATGTGAAGTCAACACCATCATGTGGTGGAAAAAAGTATTTCATAACTTTTATTAAAGAATGCACGAGATATTATTATGTCTATTTGCTAAATAGTAAGGATAAAGCAATATATACGTTTAGGCAATGCAAAACTAAAGTTGAAAATCAGTTAGAGAAAGATATAAAAACGATAAGAAGTGATAGGGGCGGAGATTATGAATTTCCCTTCACCAAAATTTGTGTAGAGAATGGAATTGTCCATCAAACTACGACCCATATTCTCCTCAATCTAATGGAATTGTGGAAAGGAAAAATCAAACTTTGAAGGATATGCTGAATGCCTTACTTATAAGTTCAGGTTTACTGTAAGCTTGTGGGGGGAGGCTATCTTTATAGCCAACAAAATACTCAATAGAGTTCCCCATAGTAAGACATAGTCAATTCCTTATGAAAAATGGAAAGAAAGGAAACCCAACTTGAAATATTTCAAAGTGTGGGGGTGTCTAGCAAAGGTCCAAGTTCCTATGCCTAAAAGGGTTAAGATAGGACCTAAGATGGTGGACTGCGTGTTCATAGGTTATGCTAAAAGAAGTAAAGCATGTCAGTTTTTGGTTCATAAATTTGAAAATCTGGATATTAATGAAAATACAATAATTGAATCAGATAATGATGAATTCCTTGAAAACATTTACTCGTATAACACTAGACATGAACAGTATAGTGGAGGTTCTAAATGACCTCGAGATGAACCAAGTAAGAATTTACATAATGATGAGAATCCAAGAAAATTTACACATCAAAGAATGTCAATTTCATTTGGATCAGATTTTGTAACATTTCGCTTAGAAAATGAGCCTCAAATATTTAAGGAAGAATTGGCATCTTCAGACTCATCCTTTTGGAAAGAGGCAACCAATAGTGAGATTGATTCAATCTTAATAAACCATACATGGGAGTTGGTTGATCTTCCTCCAGGAAATAAACCTTTAGGTTCTAAATAGATCTTCAAATGGAAAATGAAAGTTTATGGTACTATTGATAAGTACAAGGCAGGACTTGTTTAAAAGGCTTCAAACAAAAGAAAGATATTAATTACTTTGATACATACTTGCCAGTAACGAGGATAATGTCAATTTGGATGTTAATTGTCTTAGCAACAGTATATGTTCTTGAAATCCATCAAATGGATATGAAAACAACATTCCTAAATGGAGAATTAGTGGAAGAAATCTACGTGGAACAACCTAAGAGTTTTGTGGTTCCAGGAAATGAAAATAAGGCGTGTAAACTTTTTAATTCACTTTATGGACTAAAACAAGAACCTAAATAATGGCATGCAAAGTTTGACCAAACCATGCTGGTAAACTGGTTCACTATAAATGAATGTGATAAATGTGTTTACCTTAAAGACACACCAAATCACCAAGTCAGTGTGTATTTTAATGTGGATAATATATCGATCATCAGTAGAAATATTTCAGACATAAATGCAACAAAATGAATGCTTGAGAGCAAGTTTGATATGAAAGACTTTGGAGTTGCGGATATGATCTTAGGAATGAGAATCCATAGAACCCTCTACAAGCATTGGCATTGTTACAGTCTCATTATATCAAAAAGGTACTTAACAAATTCAAGTATATGGAATTCGGTATTTCCAAGACTCTATTGGACTTGAGCTTTGCACTTCAAAAGAATGAAGGTTAAAGTGACTCACAATTGGAGTACGCAAGAGTATTGGGATGTTTAATGTATATAATAAACTTTACACGACCAGACATAACATGCACTATAAGTAAGTTGAGTCAGTACACGAGTAATCCAAATAAAACTTATTGGATGGAAATGAAAGAGTTTTGGGGTATTTTAAATACACTCAAGACTACACTTTGCATTATAATAAATATCCTACGATACTTGAAGGGTATAGTGATGCAAATTGGATCACCGAATTGAACGAAGTAAAATACATGAGTGGATATGTATTTACCATCGGTGGAGGAGCGGTCTCTTGGAAATCATCCAAACAGACTTATATTGCTCGCTTTACAATGGAATCTGAATTTATCGCATTGGATAAAACTTGTGAAGAAGCAGAATGGCTCCGGAATTTCTTGGAAGATATTTTTTATTGGCCTAAACTAGTAGCACCAGTATGTATACACTGTGATAGCCAAGCGGCAATAGGTTGGAAAAGGGGTATAATGTACAATGGTAAATCTCATCACATAAAACGGAGACATAATACCATTAAAAAACTTCTCTCTAGTGGAATTATCATTGTTGACTATGTAAAGTCAAAGGATAATATGTCAGATTGACAAAAGGCCTATCTAGAGAAGGAGTTGAGAAGACATCTAAGGGAATGGGTTTAAGGCCTAGGACAAGTCAGCATGATGGTAACTCTCCCTAGCAGATTGGAGATCCCAAGAGCTAGGTTCAAAGAGATCAAACAAAGTTGTGTTTGACAGGTTCAACATTGTCAATACGCAACCCATTCTCATGATGCAGACAATGTTTAGTAAATAAGGAGAATATTTAAGGTGAAAAGTCTTTTAATGATTATCTAAATTTGGCAGATTTGACCAAATAGTTCAATCTATAGGATTGAACATTTAGAAATTACCTATGTGAGGAAGAAGTGGAAGCTGCTTCAGAGGGAATGTTATTAAAGGACTATTCTCTAAGAGCTCATGAAACCGGGATGTGTTAATGGCTAAAAAGAACAAAACCATGAGAACCATAAATAGTAAAAGGTTGGTTGTCTGACATGTGTTGTCTAGGTGTACATTAAAGATCAACGGTTCAAAGATACCAAATCTACTAATTGACCGAGTGCATCCAATGCATGTTCACTATAGAAAGTTCAAAGGGAAACCTACTTATCCAAATGCAATTAGCCTTTGATAAATGATTACATGCTTGTCCGTAAATTTCTTCAAAAATATAGCCATTCCCCATTCATGTGGGGGATTGTTGAGTTCAATGTATATGTGTGTAAATGGAAAATAGAGGGAAAAATGGTGGAGGGAAAGAGAGATACTAATTTAGAAAGTGTACTCTCAAAATAAAAAGTTCTCTAATTCTCCCACATTGGTCGGAGAAGGGAACTTTGGAGTGTTATTAATGAGAAATACTAAGTCCACATGGATAGTGAGGAAAGAATAAGGTGGTGCCTCATGCCATCGTCATTACCACTCGCTTGGCTTCGGCTTCAAATTTGGATTTGTTAAATGATCGATAGATGAGATCTAATTTTTTAGACAAATTTTATTTGAAACTTGTTTACAAGTGAAATTCTTTGACTCCAATAAAACACATACACAATGCATTATGAAGGAATGCGACCCTTCGAGGGAAAAGGCACACTATTTTGCAATATAGGGTGACTTGAGGGTGCAAATATAGTAGAAAAGCTACTGGAATTTTCCAAACGTTACCTGCACCACAGATCAGTCATGTTTCCAACACAGACTTGGCATAGGGATGTGACTACTACTGAAAAGGTGCCTTTCTGTTGAACCAATGCATCCTTTATGAAAAGATACATTAAAGGCTATACATACCTGATATATTCCTCAGTATTGGCATGATTTTTGAAAACAAAAACACTCTTCTTCTATACAAAAACTCTGTGTGATCATTAAGTTGTTGAATGAGTTTGTTGAATCCAATAATTTGAGGTACCACTATTGTTTGGATTGAAGGCCATTTTATCCTGGAAGGAAGATTCCATAACCTCGGGTACAATGAGGGGAATTATTCCTTAAGGACACTTCATGAAGTTGGGGGACTTGTGCTTATAATTCTGTTTCATTTTTTTCTGAAAAATTATCATACTTCTTGGATAGATTACTTATAGTCTTGTATTGAAGGTGTTAAAGAACTTCATACTTGTTCTTGTCATAGACTTGAACTTGGGTTGAAGTTTTTATTGTATTTATACAGATTCTTGTACCTAAAACACTCATAATAATTTTTTTATGTAAGAATGCAATCTTGACATTCAACTGCTCAAGCTCAAGATTGTGTATGGCCACAATACCAAGTAAGGCTCGAATCCAACTATGCTTTACAAATGGAGAAAACAGATCTGTGAAGTCAACACCTGGAACCTGACTATAACCTTTAGCAACTAGTTTTGCTTTATACTTAGCATTCTCAACTCCCAATGTTCTTTCTTTCTATTTAAATACCCAATTGCAGCGGAAACTTTATTATCTTTAGGAAATATCACCAAATCACATGTGCCATTCTTATGAAGTGATTCTATCTCATCCTGCATAGCAATCATCCATCATCCGAAATCATCACAACTAACTGCCTCTGAGTAAGAATAAGGTTCTTCACTGAAATCAATATCTTCTACTACATTCAATGCATAAGTAACCAATTCAGCTTCACCATACTTCTGTGGAGGTCTAATATATATCCTAGGCCTATCTTTAGCAATAAAATATCATGGTACCACCGGTAATGAAGAAGAAATAGTATCATACTCTATCTCTGAGCTAGACGGAGAAGTAGTCACTTGTAACACCCCGTAGCATTCTCTACTTAACACCACTATTAGTAGCTTGCACAGAGAGATTACAACCTGAAATTTTTTTAAGTGTTAAGAGACTTAGTCATATTTTTGAGTCCTTAACTGTAGTGATTTATAAATTAATTTTTTCGACCTTGAGACATAGATTTTTGACTTAATTTATGTTCATGGATATGAAAGAGGATGTCTCGGGGAAATTTTGGATTTTTTGGACGAGGAATAAGATATGTTTGGATTTTAAAAATAGTGGGCCACCATGATTGCACCGCATTGTGGTTCCTATAGTGATGAGGCCTCTTGTGCGTCGTGGTGAGTCCCAGTTGAGAATTTAAATTTCAACGCAGCCTTGTCTTTTCACTATAGCCCCAAATCATGATAACAGAAGATTAAGAAGTCATTAGGGAATTATATGCTCAAAATTACTCAATTTCTCTCAAAAAATTAAACCCTTACTCTTTCTCAAAGATCAAGAACCCAACCCCTAAGTTCAAGATTTTCAAGAAAGTAGTCAAGACTAGGGTTCCAATTTTCAAAATAAGTGATATATGGTACCTGGGGATTTTGTAAACTTAATGGGCATATCGCAATCATTTTGAGTAAGTTTTAGTGTTAATAAATCATATATTTATGAAGGATTTTTGAACTTACATTAACAAGTATGAATTGTGAACCCTTTTTTATAATAATGTTTTGGTCTTGATCATCTTCCTTTAAATTTGATTTTTTCTTGTATATATGTATGTATGCATTTTGAGTTTGAAAGTTGAATTGAGAGCATGAATATTTATACTCCCTCTCTTGTTATGGCACCCCTTGATTTCACATGTTATAAATTTATGAATTTTATATTTAGAAGTATGGTATAAATGTTTTTTTCGACTATTATTAAATTATTTGAGATTGATTGTGAACTTAAAAAAAGGTGTTTCCTTCTGTGTAAATGTTTAAGATGATTATTGAAAGAATTACATGGTTTGCTACAAAGTAAATGACCACCACATGTTTAAGAATTGAAAGAGAGAATCTTTGCATAAGTTCATGTATTTTGATAGACAAATTCTATTGTACTGTTTGAATGATTTGGTGGTCCAAACATTTTGTTTGAATGAAAAGACTATAATATGATATTACATATCTTAGATATATAACTTGCAAGTCTTGGTATATGATACCAAACAGATGAATGCCATAAAAAAAATCAGATTTTTCAGATTTTAATTAAAAAAGAGATGCATGTCTTAAAGAGGTTAAAAATGGATTTAAAGAGAGTTAGGTGGTTATCTGAAGAAGAAATTCGAGTGTATGGGCTCATTTCTGGAAACCATGTTCTATCGATACGGGTTTATGATTTCCCAAGATAGGGATTTTATGTTGGCCTTGTTCCCATTGGCGTATGTATTAGAGTCGTGACCCAAATTTTGTGATTTGGCCTTGAAAGTTTCGCGGTGTGACCCATATAGATGATTTTCAATAGGGTCTGTGGCAGTAGTGTAGAAATCGGGCCAAAAATTCACATAATATAGAAGTGCATTTAGTGGGATGTTTTGGGTATTCAGAAAATTCATTATTTTCCATATTATACTCTCTCTCCATTATAGTGAAACCTCCTTTGCTTCTGGTCATGATTTTTCTCACAAGGGTTTCACGTAAATCTGTGCATTATTATTGATTTCTTTTACTTGTGGTTCGCTTATTCTATCCAAATCATAACACACTGGTATCAGAGCTTGTATGATTATTTTCTCAGGGATGGCAACCATGAAGTATGATATTCTACTATTGGATTGCCACACCAGATTTTCGTTATGAAAGGTTAAGATGTGGGTTGTACTTACGCAGATGGATTTAGATGATACTTTATTAGGGTTTGATAAGATGACCTCATCATGGACGGAGGAGGACAAACAAAGGAAGTATCAAAAGGCTCTATCTCAGATCCACCTTTATTTATCCAATCAGATTCTACAGGATATTTTGAAGGAGACCACTACCACTGCATTATGGTTGAAATTGGAATCACTATGTATGATGAAGAACCTAACAAGTAAGTTGTATCTCAAACAATGAATTTATTGCCATTGCATATCTGAGGGTGCATCCCTGGAGGATCACCTATCTATATTTGAAGAAATCATCTTTGATTTAGAGACTCTGGAGGTTAAGTACAATGAGGAAGTTCTTAGAAAGAAAAGAGTTTTCTCTGCGACTCACTATGATACGCTTGAACCATGATCGGCGTTCCGCCTTAGAGGGAAGCCTCCGCGCGAGCGGTGGTGGACGAAGCGGAAGCGAGAATGTCGGCTTGAGTAACGCAAACATTGGTGAGAATCCAATGCCCCGAAAACCTAAGGGTTCCTCCGCAAGGTTCGTCCACGGAGGGTGAGTCAGGGCCTAAGATCAGGCCGAAAGGCGTAGTCGATGGACAACAGGTGAATATTCCTGTACTACCCCTTGTTGGTCCCGAGGGACGAAGGAGGCAGATTGATTTTGTTGTGTTCGATGGTGCATCATACATGACCTTTAGAGATACACTTTTATTTAGTCGTGATACCCTAATCATAGTTGAAGTCTATGATGCGTTGTTCTCTAAGGAAAAAATAAAGCATTTTGTAAATGGGTCAGAGACTCAAGGAAATGGTCTCATTGTTCAAGGAAAGAATCATGAGAGGAAATTTGGGATGATGATAGAAAAAAAAACAAAACCTCTAACTACTACAGGAAGAAGGACCACATCAAATCCGAGTGTTGGAAATTACAGACTAGATAGAAAAAAGATGCTCCAAAACTGAAGGGAAACCAACAAGAGAAGTCCAAGAAAGCTAGTTTTGTTGAAGTTGGCGGTAGTGATGGAGAACTCTTGGTTGTTTCTGATGGTAACTCCAAATCTATAAGGATTGGATTCTTGATTCAGCTTGCATGTTTCATATGTGTCACAATTGAGATTGGTTTACAACATATGAAGCAGTCTCTAAAGGTGCTGTGTTAATGGGAAATAATACATCTTGCAAGATAACTGGTATTGGAACAATCAGAATTAAGATGTTTGATGGGGTTATCAGAACACTTGGTGATGTGTGGTATGTCCCAGTCTTGAAGAGAAATCTTATTTCCTTGAGTACTCTTGATTCGAATAGATATAGCTACACTGGTGAAAGTGGTGTCCTGAAGATTACTGAAGGTGCTCTTGTTATGATGAAGGGACAAAGAAAGTATGCACATTTTTATGTCTTGCAAGGCTCTACAGTTATAGGTGATGCAGCTATTTCTACCTCCTCTCTATTAGAAACTGATGTTGCTAAACATTGGCATATGCGCTTGGACGTATGATTGAAAATGGTATGACTAAAATAAGTAGGAGAGGACTTCTTGATGCGTAGAGTATTACCAAACTGGAGTCTGTGAGCATTGAATTTTTGGGAAGAAGAAAAGAGTCAGATTAACAAAAGAAATCTACTCAACTAAAGGCATACTGGATTACATTCATTTTGATCTCTGGGGTCCTTCTAGAGTACCTTCTAGAGGAGGTGCAAATTATTTCTTGATTATTATTAATGACTATTCCAGAAAAGTTTGGGTGTTCTTCCTGAAGCAAACGAATGATGTGTTGCCTACTTTCAAAGAGTGAAAGATTATGGTTGGAAAGCAAATAAGAAAGCAGGTAAAATGCCTTCGAACTGATAATGGTTTAGAGTTTCGTTCTAATGAATTTAATGCTCTGTGTAAGTTAAAAGGAATTGTGAGGCACTTGACAGTTCGTCATATTCCGTAGTAGAATGGTGTGGCTAAACGAATGAATAAGACTATAATGAAGAAGGTGCGTTGTATGCTCTCTAATACTATTTTACCCAAGTCTTTTAGGCTGAAGCTGCTTCCATAGCTTGTCTTCTTACTAAATGCTCTCCCACAGTCGCGATTGATAAAAAGACTCCACAAGAGGTATGGTCTGGTACTCCTGCTAGTTATTATGATATGAGGATATTTGGATGTCCTATGTATGCTCATGTTGATAATAGAAAGTTGGAGCCTAGATATCTCAAGTGCTTATTTATGGGTTATAAGTCTGGTGTTAAAGGCTATAAGCTTTGGTGTCGAGAAAGAAGAAAGGTTATAATTAGCAGGGATGTTTTGTTTGATGAAACTACCATTCTTCGAGCTCCCTCCAAGTTTAGTGCTTCACCTGCATATGATCTTAGTGACATGAATCAACATAAGTCATTCACCCACATTGAAATGCAAATTAGAGCAGTGTCTACACAAGTGCCTACTTCTCAATCTATCACAGAGATATAGAGTGGTACTATTACTTCTTCACTACCAGTAATGCCACAATATTCTATTACTGAAGATAGGCCTAGAAGAGATATTAGACCTCCTCAGAAGTATACTGAAGCTGATTTGGTTTCTTATGCATTGAATGTAGCAGAAGGTATTGATTCTGGTGAAGAACCTTCTTCTTACTCAGAGGTAGTTAGTTCTGATAATTTCGGCTGATGGATTATTTCTATGTAGGAGGAGAAAAAATCACTTTATAAGAATGGAACATGGGATTTGGTGAGATTGCCTAAAGATAAGAAAGCTGTCTATTGCAAGTGGGTATTCAAAAAGAAAAAAGGAACATTGGGATTTGAAGATGCTAGGTACAAAGAAAGACTAGTTGCTAAAGAATACAGTCAGGTTCCAGGTGTTGACTTCATAGATGTGTTTTCTCCAGTTGTAAAACATAGTACGATTTGAGCCTTGCTTGGTATTGTGGCTATGCATAATCTTGAGCTTGAGCAGTTGGATGTCAAAACTGCATTATTACATGGAAAACTTGAGGAGGATATCCATATGCAACAATCAGAGGGTTTTATAGTTTCAGGAAAGGAGGACTATGTATGCTTGCTAAAAAAGTCTCTTTATGGCTTAAAACAGTCTCCCAGGCTGTGGTATAATAGATTTGACTCTTTTATGACCTCTCGTATGTTTTAGAGGAGTGGTTATGATATTTGTGTCTACTTCAAGGAGGTAAGTGATGTTTCATTCATGTATCTTCTCTTTTATATTGATCATATGTTGATTGCAACAAAGGATATGAGAGAGATAATAAAAGTCAAATCCAACTCAGTAAGGAGTTCTAGATGAAGGATCTAGGAGCACCAAAGAAGATTCTTGGCAAGAAAATTATGCGGAATAGAGAGAAGTGTAAGTTATACTTAAGTAAGAAAAGGTATATTGAGAAAGTGCTTCTCAGGTTCAATATGCAAAATGCCAAACCTATAAGTACTCTATTGGAAACTTACTTCAAACTCTCGGCCACTTTATCTCCAAAGAAAAATGATGAGCAAGACTATATATCTTGAGTTCCATACTCTAGTGTCGTCGAGTCTCTTATGTATGCGGTGGTGTGTTCTCGACTAGATTTATCTTATATCATTAGTGCAGTTAGTAGATATATGGAAAATCCTAGCAAAGACCATTGGAAAGCAGTTTTATGGATTTTTCGATACTTGTATGGATCTGCTGATGTTTGTTTACAGTATTGGCGAAATAGAGATGGAGTAATCGGGTATGTTGAATCTGATTTTGCAGGAGATCATGATAAAAGGAGGTCCCTTATAGGCTATGTTTTTACTATTGGTGGTTGTGCTATTAGTTGGAAAGCTACCATATAGACTATGGTTGCTTTGTCAACTACTGAGGCAGAGTCTATGGCTATTACAGAGGCTTTGTAGGAAGCTATTTGGTTGAAGGGTCTATTTGGTGAACTTACCAAAGACATACTAATTAATATGGTTTTTTGTGATAGGCAGAGTGTTATCTTTCTTATGAAAGATCAGATGTTTCACGAGAGGATAAAGCACATCGATGTTCGGTATTATTTTGTGCATGAAATTATTGCTCGTGGTGATATTGTGGTGAGTAAGATTAGTACTCCTGATAATCCTAATAATATGATGACCAAGAAATTACCAAGTGCTAAGTTTGAGCATTGCTTGAACTTGGTTAGCGTTAGCTGTTAAGATGTACCCTTAGGGGAATTTGTGGAATAGGTGGAGAGTTTGTCTTGAAATGGATTTGAGTTCCAAATTAGAATTCATGTCAAGGTGGATATTGTCAGAGTTGTGACCCAAATTTTATTGATTCGGACCAGAAAGTTTCGCGGTGCGATCCATGTTGGCGATTTTCAATGGGGTCTGTAGTAGTAGCATAGGAATCGGGATGGCAGGCCCGATATGGACCTTTATGTTATTGGGCGTAGGACTTATTTGTATGCACATATTATAGAAGTGCATTTACTTGGTTGTTTTAGGTATTCAAAAAATTCAGCCTTCTCCACATTGTACTTTCTCTCCATTATAGTGAAACCTCCTTTGCCTCTGCCTGTGGTTTTTATAGAAAGGGTTTCCATGTAAATCTGTACGTTGCTCTTGATTTCTTTTACCGATGGTTTGCTTATTCTATCCAAATCATAATAGTATTAGATATAGAGACTCCGACAATTGCAGTAAACTTGGGTTGGGGGATTCACCGCTGAGTTAAGGGAGGATTACATATAGCCCATGGGCTTGTAGAGATGTAAGGTGTACCACCTAGCTCAGAAGTAAGACAGAGAGTCGAGTTGAGATTCATACATATGTTTTAAAACCTATTGATTATTCCAATGTGTTTTCAAATGTTTTATGCTGATATGTTTTATGAAATGCCCTCACCTATATTATATAAAATTGTATTTCGTGTTTGGATTGTTATACGTACCAGTACATTTATATTGACCCACTATATTTCAGGATCTGAGACTCAGTCCCGCGGTCCCGGTAAGCAGTAGATTGGTTTATCAAAAGTATGCAGTTGGTGAGCCTCCCTTATTTCTGAAGGCCTTTTTTATGGAATATTGTTGTTTGATTTTTAGTTCATGGTCCAACTGGGGCCTTGTCCTATTTTCAGACAGATGTCGTTCTCATATTATTAGAGATTTCATAGACTGATGTTAAATGTTTTTGAATGTTTATGAACTTATATTCATAATGATTAGATTGGATTAAGAGAATGACCATGTTTCTGTTTTGCTATGTTATTCCACATTTCTTTAGAGTATATGACTGCCAGTTGGAAAAGGGCGCTCGGTCCTTAATGTTTTGGGATGCTCGTTGCGGTCAGGGTCTCAGCTTGGGTCGTGACAACACTGGTGTGGACTCTGATCTAATCTGAAATTCAACACGGATTCTTGACTTTTGCTGATTCATGTTACTAGGCTCATCTGGGGGAGAATCACTAGATTCTTTAAAGGAGGAAGAACGAAGCATGACAGTTTCATCGAACACAACATCCTTGCTAATTATAACTTTTCTGTTTTCTGGACACCCAAGCTTATATCCTTTAAAACTAGACTTATAACCCATCAATAAGCACTTAAAAGATCTAGGTTCCAACTTTCCATTTTCAACACGAGCATAAGCAGGACATCCAAATATCTTCAAATTAGAGCAACGGGAAAGAGTACCTGACCATACCTCTTGTAGAGTGTTTTTATCAATAGCGACTAGAGGATAGCGGTTAATAACAGGACAACCTATGGAAGTAGCTTCAGCACAAAAAAACTTGGGTAAACTAGAATTAGAGAGCATATAATGCACCTATTCTATTATAGTTCAATTAATTTATTCGGCCACATTATTCTGCTGCAGAGTATGACGAACTATTAAGTGCCTCATGATTCCTTCTGACTTACACAAAAGATTAAATTTAGTAGAACAAAACTCTAAACCATTATCAGTCCGAAGGCATTTTACCTGTTTCCCTATTTGCTTTTCAATCATAGTCTTTCACTTCTTGAAAATAGGCAATACATCATTCTTTTTCTTCAGGAAAAATAGTCAAAATTTTCTGGAATAGTCATTAATAATGGTCAACATTTAATTCACACCTCCTCTTGAAGGTATTCTATAAGGACCCTAGAGATCAGAATGAATGTAATCAAGTGTGACTTTAGTTGAGTGGATGCCTTTAGTGAATCTGACTCTCTTCTGCTTCACAAAAAAAGTGTTCACAAAAATCGAATTCGGTAATACTCTAGCCATCAAAAAGTCCTCTCCTACTTAGTTCAACCATCCCTTTTTCACTCATATGTCCCAGGATCATATGCAAAAGTTTAGCAATATCACTATCTGATAGAGAGAAAGTATAAACAACTACATCACCTGTAACCGTAGAGCTTTGCAAGATGTACAAATTAGTAGACTTTCTCTGTACCTTCATCACAACAAGAGAACCTTTACAAACCTTCAGGACTCTACCTTCACCTGTGTACTTATATCCATTTGAATCAAGGTTACTAAAGGAAATAATGTTTCTCTTCAGGTCTAGGACATTCCTCAAATCACTAAGTGCCCTCACAACCTCATCAAATATCTTAATCCTGATTATTCCAATACGAGCTATCTTACAGGGTGTGTTATTTACCATCAACGTAGTATCTTTAGACTATTTCATATGTTGTAAACCAATCCCAATTGCGACATATATGAAACATGCAAGCTGAATCAAAAATCCAATACTCATGGGGTTTGGAGTTACCATCAGAGACTACCAAGAGTTCTCCAACACTAGCGCCATCTTCAGCAACACTGGTTTCACCGAACTTCTCTAGTTGGTTTCCTTTCTGCTTTTCAGCTTCCCTTTTATTTCTTTTTTGTAACTTATAACACTCAGATTTGATATGACCTTTCTTCTTATAGGTTTTTAGATTTTGACCTATTCCTATCATCACCTCTTGAGTTTCTCTCATGAGTCATTCCTCGAATAATGAGACCATCTCTTGAGTCTCCAACCCATTCACAAGATGCTTTATTTCTCCTTACAGAACAATGCATCTTAAACTTCATCTAGGGTTATCATGACTATATAAAATTGTATCCCTAAAGGTTGAGTATGATGCAGGAAGTGAACATAACAAAATCAACCCTAGATTTTCCTCATCGTACTTAACCTCTAGAGTCTTTAAGTCAGAGATGATTTCCTTAAAGACAATTAAGTAATCCTCCAAAGACACACCCTCAGACATGCGATGGGAATAAGGTCATTGTTTGAGATGCAACATACTAGTTAGACTCTTTGTCATACATAATGATTCCAGTTTCAACCACAATTCAGTGGCAGTGGTCTAATTCAAAACATCCTGTAAAATTTGATAGGATAAATAAAAGTGGATCTGAGATAAAGCCTTTTGATTCTTATGACATTTATCCTCCCCTGTCTATGATGAGGGCATCTTATCAAACCCTAATAGAGCATCATCCAAATCTATTTGCACAAGCACAACCCGCATCTTAACCTCTTATAACGAAAATCTAGTGTTGCAATCAAATAGTAAATATCATACTTCATGGTTTCCATTCCTGAGAAAACAATCGATCGCTCTAATACTAGTTTGTTATAGAATGGACAAGAATAAGCAATACCATAACAAAAGAAGAACAAGAAGAACACACAGATTTTATGTGGAAACCTTTCACAGGAAAAACCATGGGCTAAGGAGGAGGAAATTCAGTATAATGAGAAGAGTATAAGGCGGAGATGAAAGTCTCAATGACGTGTATTATGAAAACACTAAAAAACAACCCACAAAATCGCACTTATATAATACATGCATATAGATAAATCCTAAGCCCAAAACATACAAGTACATATGACATGAGCTTCACTACGCTACCACTACAGACCCCAAAATAATCTCAAACATGAGTCGTAACGTGAAGTTTTCAGGGCCGAATCAACAAAATTTGGGTCATAAACTCTAACATGAGAATTATGTTTGTCTAGCAAAAAATATTTTAGGATTTTAATTGATCCTTTCCATAGAATTAGATGGTCTTCAGCAACATGCTTTTTATTTAGTTGGTAATATAGATAAAGCTACCATATGTGAAGTTATGAACTTTAAAATGAAGAGCAATTTGACGAAATATCAATAACTTAATACTGAGTAATGGATGTATTTAATTCCTTACTATTTTATCTTTTTACCATATCCCTTTCGTGAAGACTTAAATTTGAACATCTGGTGTTCCTCCAAAAAATAGGCATCTAACTTGTTCGCTACTCTCTATGGAGCTGTTTATATTGCAGGTGTATAACTTTGAAAGAAATCATACATATGAATACTAAACCTAATGTATGAGACGAGACATATCAAAATTAATAAGTTATCCATCGAGTTTTGATGAGTTTGTTCTATTTCATTCATCCTTGGAAACTTTCAGTTATTAAAAAAAAAATTATAACTCAATGTATACAACAGTTATTTCTGCGCAAGGTAAAGGGAACCATCTATCTTATAATTCTCTACATGACCTCATCCTACATAAGAGCTTCCCTTATTATATATGCTTGAAATCTCGACTAGGAATATTTTTTGGACAGTCCACTAAAGTCGAGCACTGGCAGGAGTTCCTTTGTTAGGGTTCAATGGATTAAAGGGCTCCCTGTGACATATCCCTGAACTAAGACAAACCTAAAGAAGCAGAATAAGCAGTGAAAAATCAGAAGAGAGTTGTAATGCCCCGCATTTTTTAGCTAGAAATCAAACCGTCGTTCCTACATGTGCAAACTCAAATCCCATGATTCAAATTTTAATTCATGTTCCATGATCTTTTTACTAGTTTATAAATTTCTCTCGAAGTGAAATATGTTCATAGAATTTATTGAGAACAAAGTTGAGCTTAGAATCTTTGATTCGTCCAAAGTTTGGCATTTGATTCTACAAGGTTCTACTTTGAACGTGTATAACTTTTGATATACGTGAAAATTTTTCAGTTGAATACCCACTATATTGTAGAGAATTGAATCATCATTCAACCAATGCCAATTCCCCTAAATCTGATACCCGAGTTAAAAGGTATAGCATTTTTCGTCTAAGGCGGCAAGTTGCTGTGATTACACTGCTCGGCGGTGCCTATAGCGGTGGAACCAATAACGCTCAGTGGTAAGCCTCAAAATTGGAATTTTCCAAAATAGTAGGTCCCCGCGATTACATCGCTCGGCGGTTCCTATAGCGGTGTCACAAATAGCGCTCAGCAGTGAGCCACAAAATTGGAATTTTTGCTGAAACTTTTAATTTTGAGGGGCAGTCTTGTCTTTTTCCTACAAACCCAAGTCTTGTAAACAGTGAATTAAAACATTTTTTGAGTGTAATATGCCGAAATTCACTCAAAATTATCAAGAATAAAATCCTAACCTCCCTCCCATAGATCAAGAATGTAATACCCCGAGAAATTTTTCGTTGAAATTTTGTGCGTAAACGTGTTAGGTTCTATCTTCTAGAATGAATTATAAATTTTTCATGCGGAATGTATTAGATTATAACCCACCATTGCGTAGAGTATCGAATAATATTTCCAAAGATATGTGGATCATCCAAAATGGACACCTAAGAGACGCGTTATGAACATTCCGATCGAACCATGATTAGTAGTGAACAGTAAAACGTGCAGGAAAAAGTATTGAGGTCTGGCGTATTTTTTCTCCAACTTTAAAACATCATAACTCCTTGTACATAATGATATGGGTGATCTACTATATATCAACGGAAATCTCTTCGAGTCCTCTTTCCAATGAAATTGGTTTCATCCAATTTGTCTATCGGAGCAAAAATTTATGGTCGATCTATTTCAGCCTAACAAAAGCAAATTTTTGGGTCAACTTCAAATGATCATAACTCCTCGCACACAATGATCTGAGTGATATACTATATATCAATGGAAATATATGAGAGTCCTCTTTCTAATGAAATTGGTTTCATCCAATTTGCATATCGGAGTAAAATGTTATGGTTGATCTACTTCAGACTATCAAAACAGTCCACCAAAGGACAGATTCGAGAATTTTTTTGATTTTTAGGGGCATTTTGATCATTCCCCCTCACCCAAAATCCATCCAAACCCTATATTAAAATCTATTAGAAGCATTATATGTTATATTTCATCAAATTCCCTCAAAAAGAAAATCCTAAGCTCCTACATCCAATTTCAAGAACCTCCAAAGTTCCCCATTAATTCCACAAATTTATTCAAGATTCCAAGTTCCTAGTTCAATAACTCTAAGAATCATAATTCAAAGGCACGATTAACATCTCAAAAATGAGTATCGATCTAAAGTTCATCATTCAAGGTATGTGGGGTTTTTCAACAAGAACTCTCTTTCGTTCTTGTGCCCAAAAGTAATTTTCTTTACAAAGGCATGATTTTTATTTGATTTTTACGAATTTGAAGCATGAACCCATATCTTATGATTATAAAATCTTGATGTTTATGATTTTTGAAAGATGAATTTACATGTGTGGAGATATAAAGCATGAATCTTGAACGATATTTATCATGATTTTAATATGTGGGTCGTGAATCCCCATTGAAAATTGTATTTTTTTTTTTGAGAAAGCGTGTGTTATAAGCACGTTGATGTTGAATATTTGAGATATTTTGAATGATTTGACCTTTTGGTCTTAATGGAGTTGTTTTGAACTCGAGTGTGAAAGAAATCCACAACATGGTTGATTTTGATAAATGGGAAGCATGATGGATCCCGATGTATATTTATATATTACTGAAATTGTTTTGTTATGGATTGTCTTTGAAATGATCTGAGCTAAGTTCGGGAGAAATCTTTAGCACCTAGTGGGAGGTATAAAGCGACCTTACTTCCTTAGAACTATGTGCCCCCGTAGGAGTGAGCCTGAGGCTGATTTATATAGTGATCACTAGTTTGTGTGGATTTGATATCGATAGTCCTACTCTGATGTCAAGAATAGGATGGATCTCCCCAATGTGGGTTGTACGTTGGACTCCATGTAGCTCACATGGTTTATGTCGGTTATAGGATCTCTTAGTGTGTGTGTGTTTTCTTGTTTCTATGGTGAATGGTGAAGTGATTTGAATGTGGAATTGTGAAAGTTATTCTTTCGAAAGATTTAAATGATATTTACATTATGAGAATTGATATTCTTGATGAATTGAAAGTGATTGACAAATTATATGATGACTCACATGTGTTATTGTACTTATTTCATCCTCTCATGATTATGATGATTTTCTTCGGGCTATGTGAGTCTTTCATACATCCTGCATATTTCTTATAAATATTTATGATGATGATGTTTATACAACTGCATACACCCCAATATACTCGGTCTTTTTCCATGGTACTAACCTACATCTTCGGATGTGGGCTGTATTTTCTCGGAATATAGGTTTAGTGCTCAGTTCCAGGTTTGACAGTGATTCTTTGGGCACGCTGTTCTACATCCTCTATTGTGGTGAGTCCTCATGTTCCGAGGATGTGATGTCTGATTTTGGTTTCATGGAATTTTTTACATTAGATAACTAAGGAGTCAGTTGGGGCATGCCTCAATGGCTCGCTGGTGTTATTGATTTTCTTAGAGGCTTGTCAGAATAGTATAGATGTTGGGAGTTGAGTAATAAGTCGTATTTTATTATCTTTCTGAAATTCTTTTATTCTTGGATAATGATTACTCTGTTGATATTTGAGGACTATTTATGGAAACTCGTTGATTTGTGTTGAACTGAATGAAAATGACTCAAAGGGTTAGCTTGGGGCTACTCGTAGCCTCAAGCATCGTGTGACGCTTCGGGACCTATTTTCCGGGGCGTTACAAAGAATCAATACTTTAAGTTCAAGATTTCCAAGAAGCAAAAATAAAGATTCGGATCCTATTCTTCGAACTAAGTAGTCTAAGGTATGCGAGACTATTTTAAACTCCATGGGCATAAGATTTACTATTTTATCAAGTTTAAAGATCCCCAATCATGTTAATAAAGAAAAGTTTTTATATTGTTGCAAAAAGTATGTATCATGGAATTGTTTTGGTGAAATTATATATTGTCTTGAACCATTTTTCATGAAATTTAAATTGTAACTATACATGTATGTTTTTTTTGCAATGAAGGGTTTGTTTGAGAGCATGATTGATAAAACTCCCTCCCCTTTAATGATGTCTTTGGTTTCAAGTGTTGTGGATTGTTTAAATTGCATGAACTTTCTTAAATAAAACAAAACGGTAAATGCTTGTTTAATGATCACATATTGATATTGTTTATGACATGTTGAGATGGTGTCTTTCACATGATAAATGTTCATTATGTCAAATTAACAGTTTCCATGGGTTTTGAGCAATGCAAATATGATATTACCACCTTATGATTGTACTATTAAGAGACGAGTATTTTTGATGTAAACTCTAATGAAAATATATTGCATGAATCTCTCTCACTTGATGTTTAAGAACTATGGGTGGTCGTTAACGTAAGGATAAGTGAAAAAGGTCTACAAATATGTTATGGTGTGACATGAATGACTTACAAGTCGGGGTATGATGATACCCGGTTATAGTATGCCCTTAACAGAACAAGTGTTGAATTTTTTGAATGTATGAAGAATGGTTTTAAAGAACTAAAAGTAGGGCTTAAGAGATTTAGATGGTTACCCTAAGAAAGCATGAGTCGAGAGACTCAATGCTCGAAATTGTGGTTTACCAACTCTGGATTTTGGCACCATGCTGTAAGGTCTTGTGTGCCTTAAATTAAGTCATCCCGACCTAGGCCTATGGTTATCAGACATTCTTCTTTATCTTGTGCACTACATGACATATTATTATGATTGGGAATTTTGTCACCCTGCTTTGTTGACTGGGTCTTCCATATAGATACTCCAACTCTTGTCGAAAACTTGGCTGGGGGATTGGCTGCCGAGTTAAGGATGGATCCCATATAACCTATGGGATGATAAGAATTATAGGGTGTACCATCTAGCTCAGGAGAATAGAAAATTAGTCATGATCTCCAAGAGTTGTTGAAATTCATTTCAGTATGCCCACTTGTTTTCACTTATGCATTATGTTTATTGTTTTATAAAATGCTCTCATTATGATATATAAAAATATGTTAGTTTGAGTTGTTTTACGTACCAGTACATTTTGCATTGACCCCTATATTTTTGGTTCTGAGGCCCGATCTAGGGGTCCTTCTAAACAGTAGATTGTTGTCTGACATTAAGAGTTGGCGAGCCTCCCTTACTTCAGAAGGGATCTTGTTTACTTATGTTGATGTCATTGCTTTTAGTTCATGATCTGACCGAGGGCTTTGTCTTTGTTTCAAAAAGATTGTTATTTTCAGTAATAGTAGAGATTTTGCAGATGTGTATTAGATGATTTGACTTTTAGTGAACTTATGTCCTTATTACTCAGTTGAGATATTAAAGTGACAATGTTTCCATTAATTTTCCATATTTTCTTATAGTATATGAATTGTGTATATGATTTCCAGTTAGAGAAGGGTTCTTGGGCCTTTATCGTTTGGTATGATCGTCCCGGCCTGGACCTCGATTCAGGTTATGACAAACTAGGTACCAGAGAACAGTTTATGGTCCCAAGGTGTCTGTGAAATTGCGTCGGGTAGAGTCCTATTTATGGGTGTTTAGCGTGCCACACTTATAATAAGGAGGTTAGAAGCTGTTTAGGAATGTCTCTCTTCTTTTCATGATTTGGTTCATGCCATATAGTCTGAATGTCCTCTAATCAATCATTTCCTATATTTCAGAAAAAATTATCATGCCTCCCCGTAGATCCAATGAAAAGAATGACCGAACTCAGGATGTCCATCCTACTCATGGGATATGGACCCATAATAGAGCTCGTACACCTTTGTTTTTTGATACTTCGAGAGTTTCTCTAGTTTCGACTAATCAACCTCAGGCTCCACGAATTGGTGTTAACCGTCCCCAGCCTTCTCAGAGAAAATTTTTGCATCCTAATGTAACACCCCAGAAAATGGGTCCCAGAGCATTACACGGTGCTTGAGGCTACGAGTAGCCCCAAGCTAACACTTTGAGCCATTTTCATTCAGTTCAACACAAATCAATAGGGTTTCCATAAATAACCCTCAAATTCAACAGAGTAATCATCATCCAAGAATAAACAAATTTCAGAAAGATAACAAAAAATGACTTATTAGTCAACTCCCAACATCTATACTAGACTGACAAGCCTCTAAGAAAATCAATAAAACCAGCGAGCCATTGATACATGCCCTAACTGACTCATACTCAGTTATCAAATGTAAACAATTATGTGAAACCAACATCAGACATCACGTCTTCGAAACATGAGGACTCACCACAATAGAGGATGTAGAACAGCGTGCCCGAAGAATTACTGTCAAACCTCGAACAGAGCACCTGAACCTACATTTCGAGAAAATGCAGCCCATATTTAAAGATGTGGGTCAGTACCATGGAAAGGAACCAAGTATATGGGGGTGTATGCAGTTTTATAAACATCATCATCATAAATATTTATAAGAAATATGCAGGACGTATGAAAGACTCACATAGACTGAACAAAATCATCATAATCACGAGAGGATGAAATAAGTACAATAACACATGTGAGTCATCATATAATTTGTCAATCACTTTCAGTTCATCAAGAATATCAATTCTCATAATGAAAATATCATTTAAATCTTTCGAAAGAATAACTTTCACAATTCCACTTACAAAATACTTCACTATTTACCATAGACACAAGGAAACACACACTTTCTGAGAGATCTTATAACCGACATAAACCATGTGAGATACATGGAGTACAACGTACAACCCATGTTGGGGAGAGCCTTCCTATCCTTGCCATCAGAGTAGGACTATCGATATTGGATCTACACAAACTAGTAATCACTATATAAATCAGCCTCAGGCTCACTCCTATGGGGGCAGATAGTTCTAGGGAAGTAAGGTTGCTTTATACCTCCCACTCGGTGCTAAAGATTTCTCCCAAACTTAGCTCAGATCATTTCAAAGACAATCCACAACAAAACAATTTCAGTAATATATAAATATACATCGGGAGCCATCATGTTTCCCATCTATCAAAATCAACTACGTTGTGAATTTCTTTCACACTCGAGTTCAAAACAAATCCATTAAGATCAAAAGGTTAAATCATTCAAAATATATTAAATATTCAACATCAGCGTGCTTATAACACACACTTTCTAAAAAAACACAATTTCGAATGGGGATTCATAACCCAAATATCAAAATCATGATAAATATCATTCAAGATTCATGCTTTATATCTCCACACATGTAAATTCATCTTTCAAAATCATAAACATCAAGTTTCAATAATAATCATCATAAGACATGGGTTCATTCTTCAAATTCATAAAAATCAAATAAAAATCATGCCTTCGAAAAGAAAATTAATTTTGGGCACAAGAACGAAAAAATGTTCTTGTTGAAAAACCCTACATACCTTGAATGATGAACTTTAGATCGATACTCATTTTTGAGATGTTAATCGTGCCTTTGAATGATGGTTCTTGGAGTTCTTGAACTAGGAACTTGGAATCTTGAATAAATTTGTGGAATTAATGATGAACTTTGGAGGTTCTTGACGTTCTTGAACTAGGAACTTGGAATCTTCAATAAATTTGCAGAATTAATGGTGAACTTTGGAGGTTCTTGAAGTTGGATGTAGGAAGTCACAGTTTTCTTTTTGAGGGAATTTGATGAAATATAACATATAATACTTCTAATAGGCTTTAATATAGGGTTTGGACGGATTTTGATTGAGGAGGAATGACCAAAACGCCCCTAAAAATCAAATAATTCTTGAATCTGTCCTTTGGTGGACTATTTTGACAGTCTGAAGTAGATCAACCATAACGTTTTCCTCTGATATCCAAATTGGATGAAACTAATTTCAGTATAAAGAGGACTCTCATATCTTTCCGCTGATATATAGTATCTCAACCATATCATTTTGTAAGAGGAATTATAATCATTTGAAGTTGACCAAAAATTCACTTTTGATAGGCTGAAGTAGATCGCCCATAACGTTTTGCTCCGATAGACAAATTGGATGAAACTAATTTCATTGGAAATTGGACTCATAAAGATTTCCGTTGATATATAGTAGATCTCCCAGCTCATTATGTACAAGGAGTTATGATCATTTAAATTTGGAGAAAAAATACGCCAGGCCTCTGTACTTTTTCCTGCACGTTTTATTGTTCACGACTATTCACGATTCAATCAGAATGTTCATAAATCGTCGCTTGGGTGTTCGTTTTGGATGATCTACATATTTTTGGAAAGTTTATTCAATACTATATGGAATGGTGGGTCATAATCTAAGATATTCTACACGAAAAATTTATAATTCATACTAGAAGATAGAATCCAATACGTTTACGCATAACATTTCAACAAAAAATTTCTCGGGGTCTATATAATTGCTCAGTTGGTGGACTGTATGACCCTTCAGTACAAACATTTGGGTTCTATGTCAGGTTTATCTGAGGTTACATGGGTTGGTCAATTAGGAGGTTAAACCCACCTACCTTTACTAGCACAAAGATTGAGGAGGACCCTTAAGTGTTCATTAATGAACTGAAGAAAATTTTTGGTCATGCATGCAAATGAGGTTGGGGGGTTGTGTTGGCTGCCTATCAGTTGCAGGATGTGGACAATCAGTGGTATAATGAATGGGGGGATTCGAAGGGTAGTGATGCTAAGCCTTTTTTATGGGGTGAGTTTATAAAGGCCTTCATAGATAATTTTTTCACCAAGAATTCAAGGAAGCAAAGGTTGAATAATTTGTGAATCTGAAGTAAGAGAAGATGAGTGTAAAAGAGTACATTGAAGTTTACCCAGCTATCTCGTTATGCTCTAGAATTAGCGGGTAACATGAGATCTCTCATGAGGAAGTTTGCATCCAGTCTCTCAGATGATCTGGTGTTGGAATGCAAGGGAATAATGCTGAATAGAGATAAGGATTTCTCCAAGTTGTCCATTCATATGCAGCAGGTAGAAGAACAAAAGAAGAGGCTGGCTGAGGTAAGGGGAAAAAAGAAAAAATAAGAGAGCTAGGTCAACAGATCAAAATGAAAGTCAACACTAAGGTGGTAATTGTGGAAATAAGTGGTCTAAAATGAACTTTTAGAGCAATGCTCAGTCATCAGCAAGTGCACCTGAGCCCATTCCTTCGAGTGAATAGCATTTTCAATTAGGAGATTGGCTTGGAACTTATGGAACCCAGTCCCAGGGGAGTTTGACTCACCTTTTAGGTCACACCCTCGCTATAGCAATTGTGGGAGGAATTATCTGGGGAAGTGTTATTCTGAGATTCAGACGTGTTATTCGTGTGGCCAAGTGGGCAATTTTTAGAGGGACATCGCTCGGTTGGAGGGAATATAGGTGGAGATATATCCCAAGCCGCATCCATAGCTCCTCCTAAGGGTACTACTTTAGGTATCGGTGGTGATCGCAATCGGTTATATGCCATATATAACCTCTAGGATGCGGAGACCTCACTAGATATTGCTATGGGTATGTTATATATTTTCTCCTGTGATGGGTATGTATTTGGCATGCTTCACTTGATTGGTGTTGTTAGACAATATGATGTGGAATGTAGTGGTGAAAATAGTAGATTAAGATTGTTAATATGTGTCTTGTGGAAAGGAATTAGTGGTCTTGATGCAATATTTAGAAAAACCTAGGTTGGCAACTTGTGGAATAAGGAGTGGGTAATTATGATATACATATATATATATATATATATATACGTATACACATGAGATTAGTGTTATAACAATGAATTGTGGTTGAGTCATTAAGCGGATAAGAGCGTGGGTAAAGGAGAATAAGTTGAACCCCAAGGTACCATGTTGTTTAATAAAGGTTTATGTGTATAAGTGACTTAATTCCTGTTCTTGAATTTTTGTAGTATAGAGAAAACTAAGGAATTCTTATGTGATGTTCTTTAGAGCTGAATTAAGGGAATACAGATAGATGGTATCTGCCTTTGGGATAGTTTTACAAATTTTTATTATGTTGTAGGTTTTGTGATTAGTGGTATAATGTTAGAATGTTAAGTAGTGGAGAGTGGATTTTTATGTAATAAGGAGTGAGGATGGGTATGCTTATAAGACTATGAGTTGTAGCTTGATGGATATAGAGGATAAAAATTAAGAGAAGAATTCTTGGAAATCAATGCCTGTAAAATATAGTTAAAAAGGAGGAGTTTAGCATTTATGTGCATGGTGATACCCCATTATGTTGAGAGTTATTGTTATTGATTTGATGCGGGGATATGTTTGCAAGTCTAGGATCATGACTTTGACCTAAAAGGGAGATAGGTAATTAAGGTATCTCCTAAATTTTCTCCCATTCATGATGCTTATGCTCAGGTCCCTCAATGACCCTCCGTATGTTAGTAGGATGGTGGTTGTGGAAGCATAGTAATGTTTTAGGTAGGGAAGTAGATGTTCTTGATTGTGAAAAGTTTGATGTGATTCCTTTAGATAAAGTTATAGGTGAAGAGGGAAAGAAGGAGATGGACTTTCATTACGTGAAATAGTTAGGAAGAAGATATGTGGCTAAAAGCTTTGTAAGAATGATTGAATTTGTTGGTTTTAGTGGAAAAAGCCATTAACTGGGTGTAGTAATGATAGGTTTGAATGTTGTGATTGGTGAAAACACAAACCAATGATCCATGTGTTTATTACTCCTTGAATTAAGACTTGAGGTTGTTGGGTTATAGTGACGAGGTGAGGTGATTTCTTAATGTGATTTAGAGTACAAGGTCCCATAGTTTAAGTTAACATCCTTTTTAACTTCGGGTTAGGCTTCAACATCGAAGTACTATGTAATAGGACTCAAACTCTTGTGGTTAGATGTGTTGTGAGATAATTGTAAGTGGTAAATGATGAAATATGTTATTTATTGTTTGGGGATGTTTGATGTAACACCCAAATTTTCTGAACCGAAATGCTACACGGTGCTCATGACCCCGAAGGACCTCAAGCTAGCCCATGACTGATATCTGTACCTGTAAACTGCATAACATCTCATAAAATATGCGGAAACATGAACTGTAAGTCCATAAGGTTCAATACTAATACACATTTGAAAAATATGGTATAACAATGCCAAAAAGGAACATAAATACTAAAGTCTGAACATCTAATCTGACATCTAGTCCGAAAGCCTCTAACTGAACTGAATAAGGAGTTGATGGGACATGTCTCCAACTAACTCCAACTACTAAAATAAAGTAAAAACAGAAATAGAAATGAAATCATCATGTCCTCAAAGGATGAGGACTCATGTCTAACTCTGACTGCTGATCCTGGAATCTACTGCCCCGATTTTCTGAATCGAAATGCTACACGGTGCTCATGACCCTGAAGGACCACAAGCTAACCCATGACTAATATATGTACCTATAAACTGCATAATTCTCATAAAATATGCGGAAACATAAACTGGAAGGCCATAAAGTTCAATACTAATACATATTTGAAAAATATGGTATAACAATACCAAAAAGAAACATAAATACTGAAGTCTGAATATCTAATCTGACATCTACTCCGAATCTAACTGAACTAAATAAGGAGTTGAGGGGACATGTCCCCGACTTACTCCAACTACTGAATTAAAGTGAAAATTGAAATAGAAATGAAATTATCATGTCCTCGAAGGATGAGGACTCACGTCTAACTCTGACTGCTGATCCTCGAATCTACTGCTGATTTGGAGCTCATGCCTCTGAACCTATGGTGTAACATAAGAGAAAGAACCATAGCGCAAATGCGTCAGTACATATGAATGTACTTAGTATACGAGTGAGGTAGGCTAAATGAAAAGGGTCATATGCATGGATAATACTAACTGATATGAACGTGAGAGTACATATATGCATACGTAACTGTAACTGAACTCGTGGAGATACAGACTACTGAGTTTGAATACTGACAACATGAGTGTACTGATAATGAGATTTTGAAAGACTGAGTTTACTGATATTGATATGTAAATCACTAATAAGTGATGGATCTGATACTGCATTACTGATGTACTAAGACACTGATATTACATTACTGATAAATAAAAGATTGTTTCTGACTGTTTTAATTTTGAAGAACTGGTCGGATTGACTGTATCTGACAGTCCTGAAGCTGAGTACTGATAGCATGAGTTCTGATAACTGTTGTGATTGATAGCATAAGTTACTATATCTCACAGTCCATAAATCTGAAGGAAACTATCTGAGTTCCATTATATTTCTGAGTTGACTGTATCTGACAGCCCTGATATACTGAAATATGAAGAGCTATCAGATCTCTTTACTGAGACTGGGTAGCTATAGTTGACAGTCCTAAAATTTGTAACTGAAACTGTGGGAAGTAGTTATCTAACCGACATGAGGACTTACCACAATAGAGGATGTAGAACAGCGTGCCGGAAGAATCACTATCAAACCTGGAACTGAGCACCTGAACCTACGTTCCAAGAAAATGTAGCCCATATCCGAAGATGTGGGTCAGTACCATGAAAAGGAACCAAGTATATGGGGGTGTATGGATTTGTATAAGCATCATCATCATAAATATTTATAAGAAATATGCAGGATGTATGAAAGACTCAGATAGCCCTAAGAAAACTATGATAATCATGAGAGGATGAAATAAGTACAATAACACATGTGAATCATCATATAATTTGTCAATCACTTTCAGTTCATCAAGAATATCAATTCTCATAATGTAAATATCATTTAAATCTTTCGAAAGAATAACTTTCACAATTCCACTTTCAAATCACGTCACTAGTCACCATAGACACAAGAAAACACACACACACTTGGAGATCCTATAACCGACAAAAACCATGTGAGCTACATGGAGTCCAACGTACAACCCACGTTGGGGAGAGACTTCCTATTCTTTCAATTGGAGTAGGACTATCGATATCAAATCCACACAAACTAGTGATCTCTATATAAATCAGCCTCAGGCTCACTCCTATGGGGGCACGTAGTTCTAGGGAAGTAAGGTCGTTTTATACCTCCCACTCGGTGCTAAAGATTTATCCCGAACATAGATCAGATCATTTCAAAGACAATACACAACAAAACAATTTCAGTAATATATAAATATACATCGAGAGCCATCATGCTTCCCATTTATCAAAATCAACCACATTGTGGATTTCTTTCACACTCGAGTTCAAAACAACTCCATTAATACCAAAAGGTCAAATCATTCAAAATATCTCAAATATTCAACATCAACGTGCTTATAACACACGCTTTCTCAAAAAAAAAAATACAATTTTCAATGGGGATTCACGACCCACATATTAAAATCATGATAAATATCGTTCAAGATTCATGCTTTATATCTCCACACATGTAAATTCATCTTTCAAAATCATAAACATCAAGATTTCATAATAATCATCATAAGATATGGGTTTATGCTTCAAATTCATAAAAATCCAATAAAAATCATGCCATTGTAAAGAAAATTACTTTTGGGCACAAGAACGAAAGAGAGTTCTTGTTGAAAAACCTCACATACCTTGAATGATGAACTTTAGATTGATACACATTTTTGAGATGTTAATCATGCCTTTGAATTATGGTTCTTGGAGTTCTTGAACTAGGAACTTGGAATCTTGAATAAATTTGTGGAATTAATGGTGAACTTTGAAGGTTCTTGAAGTTTGGTGTAGGAGCTTAGGATTTTTTTTTTGAGGGAATTTGATGAAATATAACAAATAATGCTTCTAATAGACTTTAATATAGGGTTTGGATGGATTTTGGGTGAGGGGGAATGATAAAATTGCCCTAAGAATCAAAAATATTCTCGAATCTGTCCTTTGGTGGACTGTTTTGATAGTCTGAAGTAGATCAACCATAACGTTTTACTCCGGTATGCAAATTAGATGAAACCAATTTCATTAGAAAGAGGACTCTCATATATTTCCGTTGATATATAGTATCTCACCCAGATCATTGTGTACGAGGAGTTATGATCGTTTGAAGTTGACCCAAAAATTTGCTTTTGTTAGGCTGAAGTAGATCGACCATAACTTTTTGCTCCGATAAACAAATCAGATGAAACCAATTTCATTGGAAAGAGGACTTGCAGATCTTTCTGTTGATATATAGTATATCACCCAGATCAATATGTACAAGGAGTTATGATATTTTAAAGTTGGAGCAAAAATACGCCAGACCTCAGTACTTTTTCCTGCACGTTTTACTGTTCACTACTATTCATGGTTCGATCGGAATGTTCATAACTCGTCGCTTGGGTGTCCGTTTTGGATGATCCACATATCGTTCGAAATATTATTCGATACTCTATGCAATGGTGGGTCATAATCTAACACATTCCGCACGAAAAATTTATAATTTATTCTAGAAGATAGAACCCAACACGTTTATGCACAAAATTTCATCGAAAAATTTCCCGGGGTATTACATCATTCCCCCTTGGAAACATTTATCCTCGAATGACGCTAGACATTCCAATATTATATAGGGAATAGAGCATACAGCTGAAACCATTCGTTAGACTCATCACCACATTGTTTCTCACTCCAAATGCAACATAGAATGCATAAATTCAAGAAACTACAGCTGAACACATAATAAATGACAGTTGAACTGCTGCAACTTTTATCTAAAGTGCATGATTTAGGAAAGAATAGTACCTTCAGCTTGATCGGTGTTCGCATAAAATAGGTGCGGGTACTTGGATCGCATATCCGCCTTAGCATCTCAAGTTGCACCGTCAACAGATTGGTTTCTCCACAACACCTTGACCAAGGGAACTTCTTTGTTCCTTAGTCTTTGGACACTGAAATCAAGAATCTCAACAGGAATCTTATCAAACGAATGATTTTCTTGAATGTCAGCACTCACAGAGGAATCCACTACCACAACATCGTTAATATGCTTTCTAAGCATGGAGACATGGAATATTAGATGAACAGAGGCTACTCGGAAGGCAAATCGACCTCATAAGCTACCTTACCAACACAGCTAAGAATTTTGTAAGGACCAACATAACGGGGACTAAGCTTCCCTTCTTTCCGAATCTCTTCACCGCCCCTCATGGGTGAAATTTTTAGATACACTAGGTCACCAACTTCAAACTCAAGGTCTCTCCTTCTAACATCCGCATATGACTTCTGACGATTCTGCGCAGTTTTCAACCTTTCCCTAATCAACTTAACTTTTTCCATAGCCTCAAATACCAAATTAGGACCACTCACAGCCACTTCACCCACCTCGAACCAACCTATGGGTGATCTACACTTCCTCCTATAAAAGGCTTCAAACGGAGCCTTGCCAATACTAGAGTGGAAATTGTTATTGTAAGCAAACTCTATCAACAGTAAGTGATCATCCCAACTTTCCTTAAAGTCAAGTGCACAAGCTCTCAACATATCCTCTAACGTCTGGATGGTCTGGTCAGCCTGACCATCGGTCTACGAATGAAAAGTATAACTCAAAAGCACTTGGGTACCAAGACCCTTCTGAAAAGCTTTCCAAAAGTGCGAAGTGAACTGAGTACCCCTATCCGAAATGATAGACAAGGGAACTACATGCAGTCTGACTAGCTCTCGGATATACAATCTAGCGTAATCCTTAGCAGTATATGAAGTATGAACAGGTAAGAAATGAGCAGACTTAATCAACCTAATAAACACAACCCAAATGGAATAATGATGGCGCCAGGAAGGAGGTAAACCAATCACGAAGTCCACATTTATCTCTTCCCACTTCCAGGTGGGAATACTAAACCCTTCCATCATACCCCCAGGTCTTTGATGTTCAACCTTAACCTGTTGGAATGTTGCACACTTAGCTACAAACGCTGCTATATCTTTCTTCATGCCACTCCACCAATATATTTCCCGTAAGTCTCGTTACATCTTCGTGGCACCAGGATGAATAGAATATCGCGCCTCGTGCGCTTCAGCCATAATCCTATGTTTCAGATCATCAACATTCGGGACACATAATCTACCCTATAATCTTAACACACCATGCCCCCCTTGGGAGAAAACCTCTACTTTTTGGTCCTTGACTGACTTCTTCAGTCTGACCAAACTAGCATCTAAGTATTGTTTTTTCTTCACTTCTGAAACCAAGGAGGATTCAGAACTACTCTGAATCCCTATACTACCTTTAGCAGAGTCAAACAACCTAACCCCCAATCTATCCAAATGATGTACATCACGAGCCAACTCTTTCTTACCTTCTACCACATGTAAAACACTACCCATGGACACTCTACTTAGGGCATCCGACACAACATTGGCCTTGCCCGAATGGTACAACACACTCATATCATAGTCCTTTAACAATTCTAACTATCGTCTCTGCCTAAGATTCAATTCTCTTTGGGTAAACACATACTACAGACTCTTATGATCAGTGAAAACATCAACATGGACAGCATACAAATAGTGTCTCCAGATTTTCAACGAAAACACAACAGTAGCCAACTCAAGGTCATGGGTGGGGTAATTTTTCTCATGGGGTTTCAACTGTCTAGAAACATAAGCTATCACCTTACCCTTCTGCATCAATACGAAACCCAACCCAACACTCAAAGCATCATAGTACACCACAAAACCATCAACACCATCAATCAAAGTCAAAACAAGGGCTGAAGTGAGTCGAGTCTTCAACTCCTGAAAACGTTTCTCATAAGATTTGGACCATAAGAGCTTCACTTTTTTTTGGATCAACCAAGTCATAGGAGACGCTATAGAGGAGAAACCCTCAACAAAACGACGGTAATAGCCAGCTAAACCCAAGAAACTTTGGATATCAGTCAGAGAAATAGGTCTAGGCTAATTTCTAACAGCTTCGGTCTTTTGGGGATCAACTCTAATACCCTCAGAAGAAATGATATGACCCTGAAAAGAAACTGACCTTAGCCAAAATTCACACTCACTGAACTTGGCAAACAACTTGTGATCTCTAAGGATTTGCAAGACAGTTCGGAGATGATCAAAATGTTCATCCTCACTACGGGAGTACACCAGTATATCATCGATGAACACTATGACAAACATATCCAGATATGGTCTGAACACTCGATTCATGAGGTCCATGAAAGCTGCTGGGGCATTAGTTAACCCTAAAGACAAAAGAAGAAATTTAAAATGGACACAACAAGTTCGGAAAGTGATATTTGGGATGTCACACTCCCTAACTTTGAGTTGATGATAGCCGGAACGAAGGTCTATCTTTGAGAAATAACTTGCACCTTGAAATTGGTCAAACAAATCATCTATTCTTGGAAGGGGGTACTTATTTTTTACGGTGACTTTATTCAATTGGCGGTAATCAATGCACATACGCAAAGAGCCATCTTTCTTTCTCACAAACAACACAAGAGCACACCAAGGAGAAACACTGGACCTTATGAAACCATTATCTAGTAGATCTTTGAGTTGCTCTTTCAACTCCTTAAGTTCTGCAGGGGCCATATGGTTAGGAGGAATAGAAAAGGGTTGAGTATCGGGAAAAGGATCAATCCCGAACTCTATATCTCTATCAGGAGGTATCCCTGGGAGATCATCCGGAAAGACATCAGAAAACTCATTGACGACGTTAACAAAATGGAGAGTCGGTGTCTCAGACTTAGTGTCTTTGACTCTAACCAAATGGTAAATACACCCCTTGGAAATAATCTTTCTAGCTTTGAGGTAAGAGATAAAATGACTCTTGGGTGACACAGAATTCCCAGATCACTCAAACACGGATGCACTTGAAAACTAAAACTTGACCACTCGGGTCTGACAATTAATAAAGGCATAAGAAGAATACAACCAGTCCATACCCATAATCACATCAAAATCTACCATGTATAACTCAATCACATCAGCCAACAAGACCCTATGAAGAATTGTAACAGGACAATAATTGAATCACCCACTAGGGTAGAAACTAGGATAGGCTCAGGAATAATCTCAGGACTCATTTCAAAATTCACAGCAATCAAAGGTGTAACATATGGGAAACTGGATCCAGGATCCAACAAAGCATACACATCAAACTGAAATATACGAAGCATACCAGTAACAACATCGGGAGAGTCCTCCTGTTCCTGGCAGGACTAAAGCATAGAATCTATTCTGGCACTTCCCGCCAGCATTGCTAGAAGAGGCGCCCTGAGCTGGGGCTGGGCGAGTTGCTAGAGCTGGAGCACTAACAGTCTGAGTCTGGGTCTGAGGGCGATAGTCACGATGCCCTTGTCCATCCTATGGACAATCTCTAACTCTATGACCCATGTCACCACATCAGAAAAAACGCCTCTTCTCACCCCAACACTCACCCGAATGAGCCGTACCACACTTAGGAGACAGGGGATGATTTGGCTTACTGCCAGCATTGTACTGGGACCTGGATGCATATGACCTAGTATCTTGCTCCAACAACCTATAGGCACGGGAGCACTAGTAGATGACGGTGCTGGCATAGACGAACGATCCTAATACTGAAGGCGACTCCCTCCCTGCGATTTAGTCTGACCCTATCAGTGCTGCTCGGACCTAGCTCTCTTATTCCCACTTATTCTATCTTTCTCCTTAATCTTGTCTGCCTCAATTTGTTGGGCATGAGTCATCATCCTAGAAAGATTCATCTCACTATTAAGCATGGAAAACCTACACTCCTTAACCACATAACTAGACACTCTAGTCATAAACTTACTCATACTAGCCCGATTATCAGCCACTAAGTCAGGAGAATACTTGGACAACTAATTGACCTTTAGACAGTACTCCCTAACAGTCATAGATCCCTGTCTCGGGTTTATAAACTCTTCCACCATTGCCTCCCTTATCTTCAAAGGGAAAAACTTTTCCAGGAATGCATCTCGGAACTCTTGCCAAGTTGTAGGGACAGCTCCCTCACCTCTACCTTTCCTCCAAGCAACAACCCAGTCATAAGCAAGGTCTTTCAACCTATGCGCAGACAACTCCACACTATGTTCCTCAGATACATGCATCACCTGGGTAATCTTCTGCACCTCCTCTTAAAAACAATCGTGGATCCTCATCAGACTTGGACCGATATAATTACGACAGATTCATCCACATGAAGTCATAGATCCGGGCAGCAGCTGAATCACCTCCATGCTGCTGTAGAGTCGGGGCCGGGTTGGCCTGAACATTTGTAGTAATATCTTGGGCCAGCGCCTGAAAGGCTGCCCAAAATTCAGCATGAGACACGTTTTCATTCAATGGGTCAGTGGGTTGAGGTTGCTGACCATCATTATTTCTTCTCGCTCAATGTGGAGGAATATTTCTAAAAGAGGAGAGCACAAATCAATAGCAAAAAGAGACACTTTAAGCACGATAGACTTCTGAAAGAAAGAATCACACTTTTTTCCTAAAATGTCTTATAGCCTCTTGCTCATAGATGTGGCACGCTACACATCGATGATCAAGAATCTACTTAATGCGGCTTGTCAAACTCCCTAGGAAAGCTTAAAACCTTAAGATCTAATACCAAGTTTGTAATGCCCCAAAAAATAGGTCCCGGATCATCACACGGTGCTTGAGGCTACGAGTAGCCCCAAGCTAAACCTTTGAGCCATTTTCATTCAGTTAAACACAAATCAACGGGGTTTCCATAAATAACCCTCAAATATAAATAGAGTAATTATCATCCAAGAATAAAAGAATTTTAGAAAGATAACAAAATACAACTAATTAGTCAACTCCCAACATCTATACTAGTCTGACAAGCCTGTAAGAAAATCAATAAAACCAGTGATCCATTGACACATGCCCCAACTGACTCATACTCAGTTATCAAATGTAAACAATTCTATGAAACCAACAACAAACATCACGTCCTCCAAACATGAGGACTCACCACAACAGAGGATGTAGAAGAACGTGCCCGAAGAATCACTGTCAAACCTGGAACTGAGCACCTGAACCTATATTCCGAGAAAATGTAGCCCACATCTGAAGATGTGGGTCAGTACCATGGAAAGGCACTGAGTATATGGGGGTTTATATAGTTGTATAAACATCATCATCATAAATATTTATAAGAAATATGTAGGATGTATGAAAGAATCACATAGTCCAAAGAGAATCATCATAATCATAAGAGGATGAAATAAGTAAAACAACACATGTGAGTCATCAATTTAATTTGTCAATCATTTTTAGTTCATCAAGAATATCAATTCTCATAATGTAAATATCATTTAAATCTTTCGAAAGAATAACTTTCACAATTCCACTTTCAAATCACGTCGCTAGTCACCATAGACACAAGAAAACACAAACACACTGGGAGATCCTATAACCGACCTAAACCATGTGAGCTACATGGAGTCCAACGTACAACCCACGTTGGGGAGAGCCGTCCTATCCTTGCCATCAAAGTAGGACTATCGATATCAAATCCACACAAACTAGTGATCTCTATATAAATCAGCCTCAGGCTCACTCCTATGGGGGCACGTAGTTCTTGGGAAGTAAGGTCGCTTTATACCTCCCACTCGGTGCTAAAGATTTCTCCCGGACATAGCTCAGATCATTTCAAAGACAATCCACAACAAAATAATTTTAGTAATATAAATATACATCGGAAGCCATCATGCTTCCCATCTATCAAAATCAACCACATTGTGGATTTCTTTCACACTAGAGTTCAAAACAACTCCATTAAGACCAAAAGTTAAAATCATTTAAAATATCTCAAATATTCAACATAAACGTTCTTATAGCACACATTTTCTAAAAAAAAACACAATTTCCAATGGGGATTCACGACCCAAATATTAAAATTATGATAAATATTGTTCAAGATTCATGCCTTATATCTCCACACATGTAAATTCATCTTTCAAAGTCATAAACATCAAGATTGCATAATAATCATTATAAGATATGGGTTCATGCTTCAAATTTATAAAAATCAAATTAAAATCATGCCTTTGTAAAGAAAATTACTTTTGGGCACAAGAACAAAAGAGAGTTCTTGTTGAAAAACCCCACATACCTTGAATGATGAACTTTAGATTGATACGCATTTTTGAGATGTTAATCATGCCTTTGAATGATGGTTCTTGGAGTTCTTAAACTAGGAACTTGGAATCTTGAATAAATTTGTGGAATTAATGGTGAACTTTGGAGGTTCTTGAAGTTGGATGTAGGATCTTAGGGTTTTCTTGTTGAGGGAATTTGATGAAATATAACATAGAATGCTTCTAATAGGCTTTAATATAGGGTTTGGATGGATTTTGGGTGAGGAGGAATGACCAAAACACCCATAAAAATCCAAAAAATTCTCGGATATGTCCTTTGGTGGACAGTTTTTATAGTCTGAAGCAGATCAACCATAACGTTTTACTCCGATATCTAAATTGGATGAAACCAATTTCATTAGAAAGATGACTCTCATATATTTCCGTTGATATATAGTATCTCACCCATATCATTGTGTACGAGGAGTTATGATCATTTGAAATTGACCCAAAAATTTGCTTTTGATAGGCTGAAGTAGATCGACCATAACTTTTTGCTCCGATAGACAAATTGGACGAAACCAATTTAATTGGAAAGAGGACTCACAGAGCTTTCCGTTGATATATAGTAGATTACCCTATCATTATGTACTAGGAGTTATGATCATTTAAAGTTGGAGAAAAAATACACCATGCCTCAGTACTTTTACCTGCACGTTTTACTGTTCACTACTATTCATGGTTCGATCGGAATGTTCATAACTCGTCGCTTGTGTGTCCGTTTTGGATGATCCACATATCGTTGGAAAGATTATTTGATACTCTATGCAATGGTGGGTCATAATCTAAGATATTACACATGGAAAATTTATAATTCATTCTAGAAGATAAAATCCAACACGTTTATGCACAAAATTTCAATGAAAAATTTCTCGGGGTATTACAATACCATAGGTTCAAAAGCACAAGTTCCAGAGCATCAGTAGCACTCCATATTTCAGCTGCCAGATTTAGCCGTGAGTCCTCATCTTTCGAGGGCATGACCATTAATTTATTTCATCATTACTTAGTCTATTACAGTAGTTGGAGTTAGTTGGGAACATGTCCCATCAACTTCTTATTCAGACAGTTAGAGGCTTTCCAGACTATCATGTTTCAGACAGTTTATTTTAGTTGTTTTGGGTATTCATACCCCATCCAGATGTTATGTCTGTTTTATCAATTTTTAACCTTACAGCCTTACAACCTTTATTTCCACATTATACAGTATATTAAGAAATGTTTAGATATCATTCATGGGTTAGCTTGTGGTCCTCCACGGTCATGAGCACCATATAGCATTTCGGGTACCAGATTTGAGGCGTTACAAATTCCAAGAAACAAAATCAAGATTCGGATCCTATTCTTCGAACTAAGTAGTCTAAGGTATGTGGGACTACTCTAAACTCCATGGGCATAATATTTACTATTTTATCAAGTTTAAAAATCCCCAATCATGTTTATAAAGATGAGTTTTGATATTGTTGAATAAGGTATGTATCATGGAGTTGTTTTGGTGAAATTATATGTTTTCTTGAACCATTTTTCACTAAATTTAATATATGTATGTTTTCTTTTGCAATGAAGAGTTTGATTGAGAGCACGATTAATAAAACTCCCTCTTGTTATGATGTCGGTGGTTTCAAGTGTTGTGGATTGTTCAAATTGCATGAACTTTCTCAAAGAAAACAAAAGGGTGAATGAGTTTTTAATGATCATGGATTGATATTGTTTATGACATGTTTGGAGGGTGTGTTTCACATAATAAACGTTCATTGTGTCAAATCAACAATTTCCATTGGTTTTGAGTAATGCAAATATAATATTGCCACCTTATGATTGTACTATTAATAGAAGAGTATGTTTAATGTAAACTTAAATGAAAATCTATTGCATGACTCTCTCTCACTTGATGTTTAAAAACTATGGGTGGTCGTTAACATAAGGGTAAGTGAAAAAAGGGCTACAGATATGTTATGGTGTGACATGAATGACATAGAAGTCGGGGTATGATGAGACCCGGTTATATTACTCCCATAATAGAACAAGTGTTGAATGTTTTGAATGTATGAAGAATGATTTTAAAGAACTAAAATTAGAGCTTAATAGAGTTAGATGGTTACACGAAAAAATCACGAGTCAAGATATTCAATGCTGGATATCTATCACAACTTGAGCTGAGACCCTAGCCTCAATGGGAATCTCAAACCATGAAGGCCTGAGCACCACTATTCTATCTGGAAATCATACATAATGTTCATGTAATGTAAAGAAATGTGGAAGATTAATAAACAGAAACATGGTCACTTTTTAAATTCAACTGGACAATATGAAATGAAGTTCATAATATTCAAAGTACATGACTCTGATCGGCGAAATCTCTACTAACTGAAAATATCATCTATCTGAACTCTGGGAAAAGGCCCCCACTTAGATCATGAATCAAAATAACATAACCATGACAAGTTTTGTAACTAGGCCTTCCAAAGTTAGGTAGTCTCACCAGATGTAACTTCTGTCAAGAACCTACTGCTTAATGGGACCCAGAACTGAGCCTCAAATCCTAAAATATTGGGGTCAATACAATTGTACTGGTACACAGAGCAATCCAAAATAATGTATCTATATTTAACATAAGTGAGAAAAATTCATAAAACATTTTAGATATAATATATGAAAACACATGGGCGTACATTAAAAGACTTTGAACAATTCCTTGAAATCTTAACTCATTCTTTGTCTTACTTCTAAGCTAGGTGGTACATCCTACAATCTGTAATCCATGAGTTAGATAGAATCCGCCCTTGACTCGACGGCCAAGCCCCCAATCCAAGTTTGCCACCAGGATTAGAGATCAATAAGGGGGTCACACAAGATCACATAGCAGGGTTCCAAAATTCCCAATCAAATTAACATGTCATGGTTATGCACAAAATCACAAAGCAGGGCTCCTAACCATATTCCCAATTTGGGAAGACATGAATCAAGGTACACAAGATCACAAAGCATGGTACCATAACCCCGTGTCGGCAAATCACGGTTTCTAGAATTCAGTTTTTCAACTCCTACTTTCTTCGGTAACCACCTAACTCTCTTTAAGCCCATTTTTAGTCTGTTCTAAATATGCATCTTTCTAAAATCAAATTTTGAAAATCAGAGTAAAAGCTATATTTTAGTCTGTTCTGAATTTGCTATGGCATTCATCTGCTTTGGTATCATCATACCAAGACTTGAAAGTCGTATCTCTAAGCCATACATTATCATGTTACAGTCTTCCCTTTCAAAACCTTGTGTTTAGACCATCAAACCATTAAAACAATATATGAGGATGCGTATAGTGAAATTCATGAAAACATAGGCAAAGATTCTCTATTTTTATTCACAAACACGTGGTGCTCAAATAATAAACCATGAAATCTGTTTAAATCCTCTCTTTCATTTATGTGATTAAGAAAATGCCCTCTCTTCAAGTTATCATCAAAATTAAGCCAACAAATAATATTAAAGACATTTATATTATACTACTCGACATGCAATCAAATAATTCATAACTAGAGAGGGAGTATAAATCGTCATGCTCTCGATTCTAGTATCAAAATACAAACACCATGTATATATATGTATATATGAACGAAAATTGAACTTAAGGGGGAGGCCTCAAGACCAAATCATTATCATCAAAAAAATTCACAATTCATATTTGTTATTGTAAGTTCAAACCCCTCGAAAATATATGAAATATTAACATTCAAAACATTATTAATAAGGTTTCACCATGCACTTGTAGTTTAGGAAAACCCCACGTACCTTAATCGATGAAGAATTCACGAAAAAGTTGATCCCTTGAGCTTGAATGTTTAGACCTAGAAAATTGGATATGTATTAGGGATTTTAAGAAAATTAAAATGTTACTAATAACCTTAATTTCATTTAAGGATGATTAGGGATGGTTTTGGAAGGTAAAAAGACTTGGTTGCCTTTAAAATGACTTTAAAAATGAAGTATTTATGTCGTTGGGCCATAGGGCATGTGAGGCATTACCTATAGCCCAAACTAGGCTGTGCCGTGCATTTCCCATTGCCTAAGCTAAGTTGGGCAACGCATTGTGATAGCAGAACATTTCCAGTAGCCATAGGAGATTGCTAGGCGACGCACTCCAATTCGCAAAGTCATAACTTTTCACTCGGGTATTGGATTGAGGCGAAATTTGTATAGTTGGAAAGAATACTCAAAGGCCTTTTATTTGATATATAGTAGGACCTTTAAATCTTCATATTATAGGAGTAATATTCGATGGAACTTGACCCACGCCGAAACATTCACTAAAATTTGATCGATAGAAATGTTTTCAACTCGTCTTAGAGTTAGAGGATTCTTGTGACCTCAATTCATATTCAAAGGTATTACCGTACTATAGGAGTGATCATCACACATATATTAACATAGAATCATTTAGTTCGGGTCTATACGCGTAGGAATGACAACCTAAATTCTAGAGTGAAAGTACGGGGTGTTACAATATCGTGGTTTGCCGACTTGGGATTTTGGCACCAAGATATGTGGTATGTCTTTCCATGTTGGGACCATGGTTAGGATCTGATGATTGGCTAATTTACACGCCTAAAGTTCTATATTTTACCCATATTTTAGCTATGTTTTGAGGACAAAATATATAATTCATACACTTTTAGTCCTTTTTCATCTAATCGAGCTAACAAACGTGATTAGCAAGTTTTCAGGTATAAATGATGCAAAATTCAGCATTTTATGGATAATTTTCCGCCAAAGGAGGCTTCACGAAAGAAGGGAAAGCTTGGACGCCAAGGACCAAAAGTGATGCATGGAAAATCTGTCCCGGGCAAAAACAACATTTTTAAAGACTTTGGAGACTAGCAGTAACTTATTAGGATTTGGATAATGATGCAGTAACCCAGTAGGATTGGGTTAAGTAATGCAGTAGCCTAGTAGGAATAGGATATGGGTGTTATAAATACCTTATTTTGCTAGAGATTTTGATACATTCCGACTTCTGGAACTAAGTCTAATTCTTGTTCCATCAACAATCAAAACAATTCTCTTTCTATTAATTTTTATTCTTCTTCTATTCATCTATTCAATTGTTAATCTCCACAATAAGAGAAAAGCTATTCTACAAGGAAGTTCTCGCCTAAAACGCCATACCACACCATACTACACGAGATCTTTATTGTGGTATAATGATAATGTCTATTGTGATTTCCTTCGCACTCATGAGTAGCTAAACTTCTCTGTTGGGGTTATGGAAGCCTTATGAGATACTATCTATTGCTATGAGTTTGTGAATTCGTGACTCGTATGCTGCTTATATCATTATTCTCTTCATCTTAATGTAAATTCTTGTGGTTGCAAATGCATAGAATACGTCAGTATAACATTAACTAGTTCGAAAGAAAAGTTATATGTCTGGAAAAGAGATAATGTCAAGGTAATAGGGCACCAACCCCTATTAAAAATTTAGTGCCGTAACTGGATAAACCTCTTGGAGAATTTGTACCGTTAGATACACTTTAAGCTCGAAAGAGTTAAAGTGAAATAGTCCTTGATAGGTCGAAAGACACCTGGATTTACCATAGAATACAATTCTCTATAAGCACGTGCATGTCTGAATTCCGCACAACTCATAGCCAATAGAGACGCACAACTCATAAGGTGGACATAACCCCAACTCTCGATTCTCATTGATTAAACTCTTACTAAACATTCTTTCTTTTTACGCTCTATTATTTTGTTACATTAAGCTACACGATACAATCCCCCCTTTTTACGAGACTTGCACCAAAAGTCTAATAATTGTCGCTTACTTATTGGCCAAGCTATTCCCTGTGGGACCGATACCCAACCCAGTTGGGTTCTATATTTGACAACGACCGCTTTACACTCCTACGAGAGCTGTAGATTGAGCGTTATCAAAAAATGGTGCCGTTCCTGGGGAATACAAGTGTCAATTAAGTTCGTGATAATTACTAGACCCTTTGGTCAAAGATTCTCGTATTTTTACTTTTAGTTTTTGTTTTTGTTTTCTGCAGGTTTTTATTCATTGCATGCCCCATACTTGAAGTTTTGGTCAACCGTTATTACCTATCAATCCTGAACCACAACGTATTGGTAGAATGGAGGCACAAACAGAAATTAAAAGAATGGCTTCTCAACAGGAAAAAGCTAGACTAGCGGCTTTAGCCGCCGCTCAAGTACATCAACAAAATATTGATAACCCTGGACGAGCAATTAATCCTGATGATAAGGATCTAGGTGATGATGAGTTACTAAACCCTAGGCATGCTGCTGAGATCGCAACACCTGCCAACAGAAGAGGTCGTCACGCTAGGTTTAGGTATGATCGCCAACCTATGCAACCAGCATTCGACGATGATGATGATGATCCTGATGGAGCCGGAGCCACAGGAGCCATTATTCCTCCACCATTGGCACTCGGAGCCAAGTTCAACATCACGAGCACCATGATTCAGTTATTGCAACTCAACGGATTATTTGGTAGACTAGCAGGCGATGATCCGAATATGCATCTTATCAACTTTATTTCTATATGCAAGTCATTTGACAATCATGGCGTTGGTCAGAATGCAATTCAGTTACGCTTATTTCCATTGTCTCTGTCTGAGGAGGCAACTCTGTGGTTGAACGGGCTGACTCCTGATTCTATTACAAATTGGAGGCAATTGAGAGACGCTTTCCAAGAAAGATTCTTTTTGCCATCCAAAAGAGCATAATTGAGAGATGAAATCAGCAACTTTGGTCAGCTTCCAACTGAAGCTCTTCATGAAACATGGGAGAGGTTCACCTAATGGAGATATTATACAGAGTCTTGAATTCAATAACTAAACCAGTGGTGGATAATGCGGCTGGAGGATCATTTATGGACCTCACCTTTGGTCAGGCAAGCAATATGCTAGATCGGATGACGAAACAAAGTAGAGCTTGGCATACCAGGGATTCTGAGGTAGCAAGCCCCACTTTATCTATTGGCATGACTGCAGACCAGAGGAGAAGAGAAGACGAACGTGATCAAGATATGGCGCACATGAAAACACAAGTAGATCTTCTTACAAAGCATCTATTATCAGGGAAAACCGAAAAAGTCAAAGCTATTGCGTCAAAAGGAAGAGACGAATCTGATTCAGAAGAAGAAGCCAACTACTTGAACAATCAGGGGGGTTTCCGAGGCAATGCCCAAGTAAACCAAGGTCGGAACTACTATGATAAATCTGGAAACAAAGACCAAGATAGTTGGAAGAACAAGAATTAAAAGAGTGGTTTGTATGTTCCCCCTGGAAGACGTGACGCCACTACATCTGGTTCTGGAAACATGGAAGATATGATGGCTAAACTATTGAAAGGAGTGGAAGCAACCAGCGCGAGAGTAACGGAGGTAATAAATGATTTATCCTCAATGAAGCAATTGGTTGACTCACATTCCACTTTGATAAAGTAAATAGAGCAGCAATTGAGCCAACTTTCAGCAGCACTTAATAAAAGAAAAGTTGGCACCTTACCTAGCGACACTGTGCAAAATCCAAGGAATGACGGATCATGCATGGCTATTACGACCCAAAGTGGTAAGGTGCTGGAAACTTCATCCAAAGGCAAGCAAGTGGTTGATGATATATTAGACATCGATGATAAGGCGAAAGGAGAACATAAGGATGCCGTAGAAACTGTCCATGACGTCCATGACATCACCCCTCACGATTTGCAGCCTGAAAATTCCGAAATATGGAAGTAAGAGGAGAAGAAATCCGTAGAGAAAACAATTACACTTCCACCACCACCTTTTTCTCAAAGATTGAAGAAGGTGGCGGATGATACAAAGTTCAGCAAATTCATGACTATGTTAAAGCAGCTGACCATTAATGTTCCGTTGGTGAAGGCACTAGAACAAATGCTTGGGTATGCAAAATTTATGAAGGATCTTTTGACAAAGAAGCGTGCAGCAAGCTTTGAGTTAAAAGATACTGTTCATCATTGCAGCGCAATTGCTACCCGATCACTAGTTCAGAAGAAGGCTAACCCGGTGCTTTCACTATTCCTTGCACCATTGGATCTTTAAATTTTGCCAAGGCATTATGTGATTTAGGAGCCAGCATTAATTTGATGTCGTTATCTATTTACAAAAAGTTAGGGTTGGGTGATCCTACTCCAACCAATATGAGGCTCGTAATGGCGGATCGGTCGGTAAAATGACCTATTGATATTCTATGTGATGTATTGGTAAAGGTTTCTTCATTCATCTTTCCGGCAGACTTTGTTATTTCGTATTGTGAGGCAGACTCAGAAGTTCCCATAATCTTGGGGCGCCCTTTCCTTGCAACAGGAAGTGTGCTTATTGATTTAAAAGCTAATGAGCTTTCATTCTGAATAAATGATGAAGTAGTTCACTTTGATGTGTGCAAATAAATGAAGCAACCCAAAGAGCTGAACGTATTCTCGGTGGTTGAGGTTTACTTCGATGATGAGAAAGAATTACTTGAAGAGGAGCAGATTATTGATGACCCATTGGCGATTGTGCTCATGAATGGTGAGCGTAAAGATGCTGAAAACTACGAAGAAACCATTGGTGCTCTAATAGGATTAAGGTCATATCCTCATACTCCCAAGAAGCTGGACCTTGATCTGAAAAATCGACCCACACCACCAGCTAAACCATCTATTAAAGAGCCATCCACGTTAGAATTAAAAGAGCTGCCTAGTCATTTAAAGTACGCATTCTTAGGAAGCGGAAACACACTTCCAATCATTGTGGCGGTAGATTTGGGTAAGCAACAAGTTGCAACTCTCATTGCTATTCTACGGAAGTATATAAGAGCCATTGGTTGGACCATCGCTGATATTATTGGTATTCCACCTGGGATTTGTACACACAAGATTCAGCTTGAAGAAAATTGCACACCAACTATTGAGCATCAAAGGCGTCTCAATTCACCTATGCAAGAAGTGGCAAAGAAATAAATTATTAAGTGGTTAGACGCAGGGGTTGTGTTTCCAATCTCTAACAGCACATGGGTAAGCCTGGTACAATGTGTTCCCAAGAAAGGAGGCATAATGGTAGTTGCGAATGAGAAGAATGAGCTTATTCCACTCAGACCCGTCACGGGATGGAGAGTATGCATGGACTACCGAAAGCCGAATTCATGGACACTCAAAGATCACTTTCCAATGCCATTTATGGACCAAATGCTCGATCGATTAGCGGGGAAAGGTTGGTTTTGTTTCTTTGATGGTTATTCCGAGTATAATCAGATTTGTATCGCCCTCGAAGACCAAGAGAAGACAATGTTTACCTGCCCATATGGTACGTTTGCCTTCAAACGAATGCCATTTGGGCTATGTAACGCACCAGCCACCTTTCAGCATTGTATGATGACCATCTTTTCTGATATGGTCGAAGATACTTTAGAGGTATTCATGGACGATTTTTCAGTCGTGGGCGAGTCATTTGAATCGTGCTTGGCAAACCTAAGTATGGCATTGCAAAGATGTGTAGAATTCAATCTAGTGCTGAATTGAGAGAAATGCCACTTCATGGTTAAAGAAGGTATCGTTCTTGTGCATAAAATCTCCGAGAGAGGAATTGAGGTTGATCGAGCCAAAATCGAAGTCATTGAGAAGCTACCACCTCCAAATTTCATGAAGGGAGTCCGTAGTTTCCTTGGTCATGCAGGTTTCTATCGGCGGTTTATCAAAGACTTCTCCAAAACTGCTAGTCCATTATGCAAACTTTTGGAGAAAGATGCAAAGTTTGACTTCAATGAATATTGTTTGAAAGCATTCGAATGCCTAAAAGGGAAGCTAATTGAAGCTCCTATCATGGTAGCACCAGATTGGTCTCTACCGTTTGAAGTCATGTGTGATGCTAGTGGGGTAGGCATGGGTGCTGTACTCGGCTAGAGATGGGAGAAGTTATTCCATCCTATCTACTATGCTAGCAAGGTCCTGAACGAAGCCCAAAAGAACTATACTGTCATAGAACAAGAGCTCCTAGCGGTTGTGTATGCTTTTGAAAAGTTTTAAGCTTATTTGTTGGGAACCAAAGTGATAGTTCATACAGACAATGTAGCTCTAAGATATTTAATGACAAATAAGGATGCAAAACCAAGACTAATTTGATGGGTGTTGCTGCTGCAAGAATTTGATTTTGAGGTTAAAGATAGAAGAGGTTACGAGAACCAAGTAGCTAATCATCAATCTAGACTCGAAAATGAGCATGTAGTGCAGCCTGAAATCGAGATTGATGATGCATTCCCTGACGAGGAGATCTTAGCTACGATAATGGAAGAGCTACCATGGTATGCCGACTTTGCAAACTTTGTGGTGAGCAATGTGATACCTGCAAATTTATATTTCTATCAAAAGAGAAAGTTCATGCACGATGTAAAACACTACTTTTGGGATGATCCATATTTGTTCTGACGATGTGCGGATGGTGTTATCAGGCGATGCATATCCCATGTTGAGGTGCCTAATATTTTGGAAGCATGTCACACTTCCCAAGTCGGGGGACATCACGCAGGTAATCGGACAGCAAGAAAGGTAATGCAAAGTGGATATTGTTGGCCTTCGATATTTAGAGATGCTTATGACTTTGTGAGAAGATGCAACAAATTCCAGTGACAAGGTGCTATTTCGAAACACCATGAGATGCCTATGTCGAAAATTCTTGAAGTAGAGCTCTTTGATGTATGGGGTATCGATTTCATGGGTCCATTCGTAAATTCGTTTGGAATGAAATATATCCTAGTTGCTGTAGATTATGTGTCGAAATGGGTTGAAGCAGTAGCATTGGCCGACAATGAGGGAAAGATTTTTGTAGCATTCTTGAAGAGGAATATCTTCTCTCGCTTTGGAGTACCACGTACTATCATAAGCGATGGAGGGTATTACTTTTGCAACAAGCTATTCAAATCCGTGTTGGCCAAATATGGTGTCAAGCAACATAAAGTATCCATGCCTTATCACCCACAAACTAGTGGACAAGTCGAGGTTTCTAATCGAGAGATCAAGCAAATCCTTGCTAAAACGGTAAATGCTAATAGGAAAGATTGGTCTCGAAAGCTGGACGATGCACTATGGGCCTATAGGGCTACATTCAAAACACCAATTGGCATGTCCCCGTACTAACTAGTTTATGGGAAGGCCTGTCACTTGGTCATTGAGCTCGAGCATAAATCATTGTGGGCATTGAAGTGACTGCATTTGAATTGGGATGATGCTATGAATCTGAGATTGGAGCAACTGAACGAGATGGATGAATTTCGTCTACATGCTTATGAAAGATCGGATCTCTACAAGGAGCGGATGAAAAAGTATCATGATCAACGGATTGTCCAACAAAATTTTGAAAAGAATGATATGGTACTTCTTTTCAACTCTAGACTGAAGCTATTCCCAGGTAAGCTTAAGTCCAAATGGTCGGGTCCATACAAAGTCAACCAAGTCTACTTGTCTGGAGTAGTTGAGTTGGAAGACAATAATGGTGTTGTCTTCAAGGTGAATGGCCAACGTGTGAAACCATATATCGGTCCTCTTGATTCAATAAGCTATATGGCCATCACTTATCTCGACGAAGTCTAAGTACTTGAGGTAACTATGTCGTGCTGCGATAATAAATCAAGCGCTAGATGGGAGGCAACCCATCATTTTTCATTTATGTCTTTCTTTCGTTCTACTAAGTATTTTGCTTTTTGATAAATAAAAATCTAAAAAGAAGAGTCGTACCACGACCAAAACTAAGGCGCTTGATGGGAGGCAACCCATCGTTCTAATCGTTTTTGTTGTTTTTGAGTAAATGTAGGTGCAAAGAGGAGTAAACGAGGAGATTGGTTTCAAATTTTGATTTGGACGTAATGTATGTTGAAGGTGGTAAGTTAGGAATGAAGAAGCAAAAGGCTATGGATTGGGCATTGCTTATGAAAATATAGGCAACGAACAAAGCTAGGCTTATGTAAAACTAGGCCACGAACAAGGCAAGGCCTATACTATGGCATAAGCTCTCGGATTCTAGTGTGCCATAGCATAGGCGCCACCTATGCCAATGCCTTTTGTCTCTGAATCTCATATGCCATGGCATAGGCGCCGCCTATGCCTAACAATGCTATGGCATAGGCGCCGCCTATGCTCAACTAGGCTTTGCAAAAGGCTCCGCCTATGCCAAGCATAGGCAAAGCATTAGGCGCCGCCTATGGTCACTTTTTGTCTCCAAATCCGATTTTTAAATGGGTCAAAAACTGACCCAAACTTGTTCTATAAATAGGAGACTTAGTCTTGAAACAAAAACACATTGCAAACCTAGCATAAAGCGCCGCCTACCTCTCCAAATCTTCTCAAAAATTTTCCTTTTGCTCTTTTACATCACAAGAACATCTTTCAAAGACATCAATCACGTAAGTACTTCTTTATTCTTCATTTATATTCCGTAAGTACTACACTACTACGCTGATTATGAATTGTTACATCTTGAAGTAGTATTGGTGATTTGAATGTGATGGAATTGTTGTGATACAACTAAGTGAGTGAACGAATACTTAAGGATGATCTTAACTTTTTTCCAACTTGTATTTGATTTTAATGCACTGTCATAATTTTGCGGAATTGACATGAATAAGAAAATTGCATATTCTTGTCAATAGAAACCTTACATGTTTGAATGACTTGTGTATAAAGATGAAATTCATGGTTGACTACCAACTTATGAGGTTGTGATTATTCCTAGATGCTATAACTTGATTCAATCTCTATGTAGTAGACTTGATGTCTCAAACATGAAAGTATTACCAAGATTGCAAGAAGTATGACTGCACTGATTATATTGTTGGAATATAGCACCTAAAACGTATATCGATGAAGTTTGAGTAATCGACAAACTTTCACTTCACTAGTTTGTGCCAACAAAATAAGTGTGGGGTGGTGCCACTACTGCTTGTTTGTTGATTGTATCCATCGAGATGACGCTAACATAACTATTTTTTTCAGGTACAATGGCACCCAAAGCAATACAAGGAAAAGATAAAGCAACCACTTCACAAAAATGTAAGAAAAGAGGCCGAAAAGAGCAAGGAGAATCCTCCTCGATGCAAGTACGATGCCGCATGTTTGGAATTAAATGGGTTCTTAAGGAGGAAGCAAAGGAGTGGTATAGGAACAACAAAGAGAAGAAATATGTTCATGTGGAGCTGATAAACAAGGAAAGCTTAGCAAAGAAAGAACCACGCATATTGGCCAAGATAATGGCGTTAAATCTTGATTTCATCTTCCGAGATATGGGAGAATGCAATCAGGATTTAACAAGAGAATTCTATGCCAACTGGTCACCAAAAACCACAGGAAGCGAAGTAAAGATTCGGGGCCAAGTTCTGCAACTAAATGCGGATTTCTTCAACTCCTTTCTAGGCTTGCCATCAGTTGATCCATCACCACACAAAGATCTGTACAATAGACCTCCATACAGAGACATCTGACACACACTTTGTGGAGCAAGATCCATGGCACGATGGAGTCGACGCAAAGTCACCGATCGATACAACACCTTCCTATATACTCCTTTGAATATGGAAGCAAGGATATGGTTGCGCATAGTCAACTCTTGCCTAATTCCAGGGACACAATATACAAAGATAACATGAGATAGAGTGTGCTTGGTATAAGCATTGTTGACGAATGTCCCTATCAACATTGGGGCAATTATTCGATCTATAATGCGGAAAGTGAGGCTACACAAGCGGTCCCACTTCAGCTTCGGCAATCTGTTGACTGCAATCTTGAGAAAGGAGGACATCGAAGAGGAACCGGATGATCATAAACTTCCACACAACCCAAAGAAGGTTGACCTCATAAAGGTTAAAGATGCTGAATCAACACATGGCGTCAACCTTACTACTGCAGAGAGACATGCTCGGGATGAGAGTTTCTTTCGCCATCTTTATGGCATGACTCGCTTTACAATGATGAGCGGGGGTCATGTTCCAACTGCTGCAGAGCTCCAACAGCTGTATTATGACTACCCAATTAATGAGCATGCAAGGGTGATGTGCGGAGTTGGTGTATACTTTGAGGAACCTTTTGATGACGATGTGCCAAGCGATGATGATCGCAGAATGCCAGACTTCGATGTGGAGGAGAATTCTGATGATGATGACTCCGATGATGATTCAGACGAAGGGGGTATGACCCCAAACATAGAGGAGGAGTCCAACTAACCAGGTTCTTCTTATTTATTTTCCACTGAGGGCAGTGTGTCCCTTCTAAGTGTGGGGCGCTGGTATTTGCATACTATACTTCTCTACCTGTATTTTCATTTATGTTTGTTTGTTTTGTTTCTTTAATTGTTTTTTTTAGTAGTTAAGTTTTTTTTTAGTAGTAAATTTTTTTTACTTAACTTTGCATGAAATTATTCTGATTCGCAGCATGGTATTATAAAAAGAGTTTGTGCTAAAATCATGACTATTGAGATACTATGTAATAATTGTGTTGTTTAATTCCTTCATCTATTGGGTCAAGAGTCTATACTGCTCCCAATAAAGTCGACCATGTGCCTTGTATGTGTGAGATGATAGTATATTCTATGTTTTGTGGCTGATGCTAGAACTTGCCTGGTATGTATGTAAAGCGAAAATAAAGAGTGTAAGTTTAGGAGATGATTTAGGCATTTCTTTGGCAACCTATATTTGTTTACCTTCTTTTTACCTACCCATGGACATTATCCTAGTTAACCCCCTTTGAGCCTTTTAGGCTATTTTCTTTGACAGCCTCATATGTAAGCCTAATCCATTTTTCCAAGACCATAATTAGATCTAAATTCCTAAGTGCTTTAAAGTGTAAAGTCATGTGACAAAATAAGAGGAAATTGGGTGAGCATGATGCTTTAGAATGTATTGGTGCTTGAATTTGTTATGAAAAACAATTGCTATCATAACAGGTGTGTTATGAAAAGAAAAAGGAAAGGAAAAATAAAAATTTAGTTATGTTTAAAATTGAAAAACAAAAGAGGAGAGAAGGGGTGGTAGAATAAGAGAAAGTAGAAAAGGTTGTTTGAAAGAAAAGTGTTAATGACATAATGTGATGTATTAAAGCGCTTAGGAACATAGTCACTATTTCTGGCCAAAATAGTCCTACCCGTCGCTTAGCCTACATTACAACCAGCAAAAGACCTATTTGATCTTAAGATTAGCATTCTGTTATTTAGTGGAGCATTACACTAAGGGCAAGCCTATGGTCATCAGTTGCAGCATATGAATTCTTTGTGAGAGAGAGAGCAAGGATACTCGTATACTTATGTTTCGATAAAAAGGCTATGCTTGTGAGTAATTATGGGTAAGATATTGTGAGACACACATGGTTGATGAGTTTTGGGTAGTCGTATATGAATCTTTGTGACTTAACTTGTGGATACGAATTGACCATCATCACGAGTCTATGTTAGAGGTTGAATTGTTTCTACTAATGATCAGAAAACTACTCTTTGTTGATAATTGCCGTGCCTGTCTTGATGAATATTTTGTGTTGTTGCTGTGAATCCCTAAGTAGATGTTGAGTTGGACATGATATTTTGTTGGAGGATGAACAAAGCTTTAAGTGTGGGGTGTTGATGATAGGCGAATTTACACGCCTAAAGTGCTATATTTTACCCATATTTTAGCTAAGTTTTGAGGACAAAATATATAATTCATGCACTTTTAGTCCTTTTTCCTCTAATCGAGCTAACAAACGTGATTAGCAAGTTTTCAGGTATAAATGATGCAAAATTCAGTATTTTATGGATAATTTGCCGCCAAAGGAAGCTTCACGAAAGAAGGAAGGGAAAGCTTGGACGCCAAGGACCAATAGTGATGCATGGAACATCTGTCCCGGGCAAAAACAACATTTCTGAAGACTTTGGAGACTAGCAGTAACTTATTAGGATTAGGATAATGATGCAGTAACCCAGTAGGATTGGGTTAAGTAATCCAGTAGCCTAGTAGGAATAGGATATGGGTGTTATAAATACCCTATTTTGCTAGAGATTTTGATACATTCCGACTTCTGGAACTAAGTCTAATTCTTGTTCCATCAACAATCAAAACAATTCTCTTTCAATTAGTTTTTATTCTTCTTATATTCATCTATTCAATTCTTAATCTCCACAACAAGAGAAAAGCTATTCTACAAGGAAGTTCACGCCTAAAACGCCATACCACACCATACTACACGAGATCTTCATTGTGGTATAATGATAATGTCTATTGTGATTTCCTTCGCACTCATGAGTAGCTAAACTTCTCTGTTGGGGTTATGGAAGCCTTATGAAATACTATCTATTGCTATGAGTTTGTGAATTCGTGACTCGTATGCTGCTTATATCATTATTCTCTTCATCTTAATGCAAATTCTTGTGGTTGCAAACGCATAGAATACGCCAGTATAGCATTAACTTGTTCGAAAGAAAAGTTATATGTCTGGAAAAGAGATAATGTCAAGGTAATAGGGAACCAACCCCTATTAAAAACTTAGTGCCGTAACTGGATTAACCTCTTGGAGAATCTGTACCGTTAGATACGCTTTAAGCTTGAAAGAGTTAAAGTGAAATAGTCCTTGATAGGTCGAAAGACGCCTAGATTTACCATAGAATACAATTCTCTATAAGCACATGCATGTCTGAATTCCGCACAACTCATAGCCAATAGAGACGTACAACTCATAAGGTGGACATAACCCCAACTCTCGATTCTCATTGATTAAACTCTTACTAAATATTCTGTCTTTTTACGCTCTATTATTTTGTTACATTAAACTACACGATACAATCCCCCCTTTTTACAAGACTTGTACCAAAAGTCTAATAATCGTCGCTTACTTATTGACCAAGCTATTCACTGTGGGACCGATACCCAACCCAGTTGGGTTCTATATTTGACAACGACCGCTTTACACTCCTACGAGAGCTGTAGATTGAGCGTTATCAGGAGCCATGATTTATTGTCTTACGCTATACCATGACATATTATTATGATTGGGAATTTTGGCACCATGCTTACGAACAGATAATATACAAGAAAATAAAAAATTCAGTTACAACGAAAGAGATTCAGAGACTAGTATTAAATATATTAAATTTTACATTTACAATTGAAGTAATCAAAACTAACAAGAATGTCATTGCAGATTACATATCAAGACAATTCCCATAGATTAGCTTACTTAACTACCTTAATATCTAGCAATGAGGCAAAATTAATAATCCATTTAAAATCTAGAAGAATGAGATACATACCACCTAATTATGATAAAATCAGATTTCGGTTTCCACCAAAATATTATAAATATTGTACAGATGAATAACATAACAATATTCCAAAAATATAAAGAACTAAAACAAATAATATCTAAAAAATGGAGAGAATTAAAAATAAGAAAAGAAAGACTAAATATAAAATGATTGTAGGAGTATGTCAAAAATCAATAAAAACAGAAAAAGAAGAAATATCATATTTAGAGCCACAAATAGATAGTCTAGAATACATCTATCAACATGATCTATATAGTATCAAGTATATAAAATGAACAAAGAAGAATTTATAATAGATGAAAAAACATATGTAAACCATAAAGGATTAAAAATAAGAATAGTATTTTCCAATTTAGGAAGAAGATATAAGAAAATAGGTGAAAATTTATATTTAATGTTAGAGAAAGAACAATTAAATTAGAATATAAATTAACAGCTATGGTAAGAATAGCAAAAAAAAATAAAGAAATAGATAAAATAAAAAAACAAACTATAGAAGAAATACGAAAAATAGAGGAAATTAAAAATAGTAGGATTGCTGAATTAGAAAAAGAATTACAAATGCTAAAAGATCTGTATGAAAAAAGACAGAAAGAAAAAGAAGAAAAGGATAAAGAATTTTTTTTTTAATTGAGATAAATCAATTTAAAGAAAAATTAGAAGAAGAAAATAAAAAATTTAAAACTAATGAAATAGAAATAAACACAATAGATACTGAAAAAACAGATAATTATGATTCGGAAGATAGTGAAACATATACAGAAATCTTAAAAAATATAGAAAAATTAGAAATTAATGAAAAACAAGAAGTAATTAAAAAAGAAAACTTAGAAAATACAAACATGGAAATAAATACTCTTGATAAAGAAGACAATGAAAATATAATACCTAGTACATCAGAAATAAGAAAACCTACATATTATTATAAAGATAAGTTTAGAAAATATTACCTAAAAAATGAATATAATAAATGGACACCAAAACAAATAATTAATAAAAAATTTAACTTCTTAGACTTAGACTGTGTAATAGATGTAGATAAAATGATACAATTATGGATAGGATATATAGCAAAACAATTATTAGACAAAGGTATAAATGCAATAGATACACCAAAATATATAAAAAGAACACTAATAGGAACAGAAAAATTATGATTTTTAAATTTAACTGAAAATAGTAAAAAGGTATTAATGAATGATAAAGAAATAGAAGGAACAATAGTAACTAAACTAACAATTATAGACATATTGAAAAAATATGAAATGACTATAAGAGATGAATTTAGCAGTATGACAACAGAAGAAGAACAAAACAGAGAAAACGATACAAATAGAAATTTAATGTTAAAACTAGCAATCTGTAATATGTGCTATATAGATAAATATATATGTGCATTTAAAGAATGCTACAATAAAGGAGCATATAATGCAGAAGAAAGTAAAGAAGTGAGAAGATTATATTTTATTAAATTACTTGAACCATTTAGTTTAAAAATAATAAAGAGTTGGGATGAAGCAAACATAGTAGATACTCTAGGAGCAATAGTAAAATTTCTACAATAATGGTATAGAAATTTATGTGAAAAATACAGAGAAGAAATGAAAATGGAAAAAACATTAATAAAAAATTTTAGCATGTTGCAAAGATAAAATAGCACCTCAATTTGGATGAGAAGAAAGATATTATAAGAAAAGAAAAAGACATAAGAGATATAAGAAATACAAAAAATTAAAATATAAGTATAAGAAACCAAGAAAAAGATATTATGTAAAAAATTATAAACATAAAAGATCATATAGAAAAAAAGAAATCTATAAAAGAATATATTTATTATATTTGTGGAAAACTAGGACATTTAGCTAGAGATTGTAAAATGCCTAAAGATCCAAAAAAGAAACAAATATCAGAAATAAAGATAGAAAATGCAGAATATTTGCAAATAGATTATATAGATTACAAATTAGAAAGTGAAGATAGTATATATGAAATTTCAGAAAATGAAACAGATAATGAAATAGATGAATCAAATAGCTGAAGAAGATATAAAAATAATAATAAAGGAAGAATATTTAAATGAAGAAGGAACTTACCAAAAAGTAATATTTGACGTTAATATATTTGAAGAAATAAAAGGAAAAAAGTTAGAACTAAGTGTAGAAAAATATTTAAAATACCAACAATAAAAAATATATTTAGTAGAAGAAAATAGGAATACTATGCAGTAAGCCAAACAGAGCATGTAATAGATCGTAAATATGCAAGAGGTAAAGCTAGTATACCACTAGTAACAAAAATAATAATTAATAAAGAAATAAATGATATAAAAAGTAAAGACCTAATAAAATTTGTATACCTTGGAGGAACAGAGATATTAATAAAAACATGTTTTAGAGAAGGAATAGATACACCAATAGAACTATATTTAGGAGATGATAGGATAGTAAAACCTATAGAAAAAAGCACAAGTAGTGCCATAAAAGAAAATTTAATATACCAAAAATTCAAATTTATAATAAGTGCAAATTATTCAGTACCAATAACAGATAAAAATATAGATAAATCATTAGTATTATATTGGAAAATATCAGGAATAGAACTAACCCCAGGAAGTAAAATATTTACAGCGAGATGTAAAAATCTATATGTATTAACAACAAAATATAAAATAACTGGAAAGAATAAAATTAATAAAATACACATAGAAAGTCCTTTAGAACAATTCGTAAAAACAATTGATAAAAATGATTATAGTTACAAAGATATAGACATAGAAGAAGATTTAGAAATAATAAATGATAGAATAAACACAACAAAAAGAATAGCTTATGAAAAACCAGAATCATTAAGCTCATCAAAAAGAACAAATTATGAAACAACTTCAACGGTTAATTTAACTCAATATTACATAACAGAAACAATAAATGAAAAAAAAAATATTTAGTACTCTTAAACATAGGACAGGAAGAAAATTATAGAGCAAAATATCTAGTAAAAAGTGAAGAAATAAAATCTAATAGTAATATATGCCAGATCTACCAAGAGTCTAATAAACATTAAGGATACATTAGAAAAAGAAATAATAATAGGAGTTAGAAAAATAAAAATAGAATTTGAAATAAAGGAAGACATGCAAAAAGCAAACATAATATTAGGAATAAAATGGTTAGAACAAGTAAAACCATACAATATAGAACATACACAACTATCAATAACATATAATAAATAAAAATTATTAATAAAAAGAGCTTTGACATGATATGAAAATATATGTACTTGTAAAAATAATAGTAGAAGGATATTATAGTAGGTATTATACACCTATGATAGATACAGGAGAAGAAGCAAACTTATATAGATACAATTGTTTACCAGAAGGTAAATAGAATAAGCTAAAAATACCAATAGTAGTCAAAGGATTTAATAATGAAGGAAGTTTAGTTACATATAAAGCTAAAAATGTAAAAATACAAATATAAGATAAAATAATAACAATTGAAGAAATCTATAATTACGAACTAACATCAAAAGATATGCTTTTAGGAATACCATATTTAGATAAATTATACCCATATATAATAACCAAAACAGATTGGTGGTTTACAACACCATGTAAATAAAAAGTAAGAGCAAAAAGAGTTATCAATAAAATAAAAAAGAAAACTGATTGGATAAAAGAAAGTGAAAAATTACACAGAAGTTAGAAAATGTAAAAAGCATAGGAGACACAATAGAACTAGTCATACTAATCATATTTTCGATAAATAAAAAATAAATAACTATATTTTCTGCAGATAAGGTAGAATTAATAAAGAAAAGATTAAGACAATTATACAGTGACGATCCATTAAAAGGATGGAAAAAACATAAAACTACAATAAAAATTTAGTTAATAGATAAAAATAACATAATAACCCAGAAACCATTAACATATAAGTTTGATGATTTAAAAGAATTTAAAATGCATATAGATGAATTATCAGAAAAAGAATATATACAAAAAAGTAATAGTAAACACAATAGTCCAGAATTTATAGTAAATAAACATAGTGAACAAAAAAGAGGAAAAAGTAGAAAAGTCATTGATTATAGAAATCTAAATGCAAAAACTATGACATATAATTATTCAATACCTAATAAGATATTAAAAATAAGAAAAATACAAGGATATAATTACTTTAGTAAATTTTATGGTAAATCAGGATTTTACCATTTAAAGTTAGAAGAAGAATCTAAAAAATTAACTGCATTTACAGTACCATAAGAATTTTACGAATGAAATGTGCTACCATTTGGATACAAAAATGTACCATGCAGATATCAACACTTTATGGATAATTATTTTAAACAATTACCTAATTGTATACTATACATAGATGATATACTACTATATACAAAAAATAAAGAGGAACATTTAAAATTATTAGAACAATTTATAGATATAATAGAAAAGAATTATGTTCATTATATAAATGTTTATTAGCATTTGAGCCATATATTCTATATAACAAGTTTTTTTGTACAAACAGATAATACACAGGTACGTTGGTGGTTAACAAAAAAATACAAAATTCAGTTACAACAAAGGAAATTCAGAGACTAGTATTAAATATATTAAATTTTACATTTACAATTGAAGTAATCAAAACTAACAAGAATGTCATTGCAGATTACATATCTAGACAAAACTACACAGACTGATATAATAGAAGATGATGCTTTAGAAAAGATACTCAAAACCCTAACTACGCTTTCAATGAAAGTGGACAGTATGGGTAATGAAATAGAAAAGCTAAAGACTAATGAAGTTAAACTGAAGTCTAAAGCTATGAATCAGCTAACTCAGCAGTGTGTAGAGCTATGTCGATCGAAAGGCAAAAAAAATCTCGAGCTAAAAGGAGACGTTGGGACACTCCATAAAACCTATAACGTTTATCAATCTACAATTGCAGGTACAAGTAAAGGAGTTAGTGGACAAAGATATCAGAACATGAACATGAGCAAGATGTTTGAAAACCCATTTATACCAAAAATATGAAAAGACCCATTGTTCATACCCCCACAAACTACCATATATCGAGAAAGTTTAAACCAAGATAGAAAAGCCTATAACCACATAACCCGAGCATACATAGAAAATATCCACAAAATACAGACTTATCTAAACCTTAAACCCAGAGCCATAGATATCCAAAAACTGAACACAACCTATATAACCCAATGATTAAAAGGTTACAACAAGTTAATAGCACTACCGAAAACCAACCCTAGCTTAGTTAAAATTTGTTTCAGTTATGGATTCTTAAATACCGTATACACCCATGAAGGAAATGAACTAGATATACCAGAATTATATAGAGCATTCACCACTTATAAAAGAATAACCAAAGGAAATCTATTTTTTTTATAAAGTTTTATACTGCACCAGCAGAGATATTATATGACGAGATCAAACCAGTTATACAAATTGTAAAAATAGGATTAACCAGAGATATGATTATACTGGAAGATATTGTTCAATAGCCAGAAATACCTAAAGTTGAGATACCTATTTTTTATGCAAATAAACAAATTATTGGAATATCTTCAATTGTCCAAGAATTAGCAAATAACTACCTAAATGGGAACCCAATATGGAGTTGTTAGTTAAGAGATCATCAAATGATTTATTCAAATTCAAGGAAACTACGACAATCAGATATGGACGAAGCTAGACAATGGATTTTGACACTAATTAATCCAGAAAAACAACCAATTAGAAGAGCAATTAGGAAGGGATTTATTTCAGAAGAATTATTGACAAGATATTGCAAGTTAATTGGACACAAATATCCAAACCATTTATGTTCTAGATGTAATGGAGAAGATAATATTATCCCAGAAGTTCAACTGGAATAGAAGAAGATAAGGATAACAGCTGAAAGATACACGATAAAAGATAGAAAGACACGGAGCAATAATAGAAAGATAAGAAGACAAAGCATTGAAATATGAAAATAACATATAGAGAATAAGATAAATTTTAGGAATGTGAAATACGTAAATTATGTAAACATTTACTATTCTTATTATGTAGGCTAAACTAGCCTTTTTGACTTTTCTTATTTTTTGGCACTTGCCATTTTTTTTTTGACAAGTGTAAAGTCGTAGGACCTAGGACCATTATTAATATTTTAATTTTTGATAGCTGTAAAGTTAAGAATAGAAAGTAGTTCTTTTCCTCCTATAAATATGTAAGCCATCCGGCTCAGTTAAAGGCAAGACTTCATGAGTTGAAGCAAGCCTCCTCTTGTATACCAATTCTTTTGACTATTTAATAAAAACAGATATATTTCTAAGGAAAAGCTATGGAGGAACCAAACCCAGAATCATCAAACTACCAGAATAGGTATATTTATTTATGATTATTAATAGATAAATTCATAAATTTCAGACAATCATGATATGATAAAATAAGTTCATGTTAGTTACTATATAGTAGAATGAAGAATAATATGTTACCAAGTTTATTAGCAAAGTGGAAAAGGAGAAAATTTCCTAAGGACTATGCCATCCTAAAGGTGAAACCAGTGAGGCAAGAAAGCCGTGATAGGGGAGTAGCCAGAGTAGAGGCGTTGTTTAAGGAAAAAGTATCCAGACTACCATGCTAATAGTGACAGAGTTACATAATTATTTAAGAATAATCTAGTACATAGTAATCTAAAATGATCATATTTTGTTATGTAGATGATTGAAGGGAATATTTTGAAATAGCATCATATTAAAAATGAATGTTTATTTATCTGATGAAATGGTAGATAATTTAAGATACTTGTTTTGTATGTACTTAAGGATATATAAATAGTAGATATAGGAAAGATCATATGGGAAAAAATATTTGATAAATATATTATGACTAGAATAAATTAGATACCACACCTACCTACCTACTCCTACATACACCTACATGCCAAATCTACGCATCAACCATGATAAACTACTAATATTGGAAATTCGATATGAAAAATAAACAATTAATGGAAAACCTAAAGAAAACAAATTTAGAAGAAAATATGAGAACTAAAAATATAAAATACATAGAATACCTTAATGAAAATATATTAGAATATTATGAAAAAGCATTTAATCAAGCCTAAATGACAGATAATCCTAAAATACTTGTTTTATAGATACTTAGAGATATAGAAATCATAGATGTAAAGAAAATAATATGGGAAAAGGTAAGGAATTTTGAGGATGGCGATGAAGAGTTATTAAGTTTTATAGAAAACCTACACTTATATAATGATAACTACTGCTCATATTTATATAGTTATTATTCAGATGGATATTATATAGATTAAAAAACTAGTAAGTACTAGCTACCTATTAGTTATCCATGCAAATTACCCAAGTTATCCGCACCGGGTGCGGATAACTTGGGTAAATTGCGTGGATAACTAGTAGACAACTAGTGCTTACTAGCTTTATCAGGTTAATTGAAATGTTATGTTATAATATTCTTTAGTTTTTTATTTTATCCTTATTAATTCTTCTATATTATTTTTAAGGTATTCTATATGTTCCATATTTATAGTTTTTAGATAGTCAAGTAGATTCTCTTCCATAAGTATTTCTGTTAATCTTATTTCCTCTATATCTGTTCTCCAATATTCTAAGTATTCGTAGTTTATCATTTTATCCTAAAGTAGTTGTAATACTGCAAATTTCTTTGTAATAAGTTATTCTAATTGTACTATATCTGATATTAAATTCTAGGTTATCTTTTTCGTTAATTATACTGTCTTTTTATTCTATGAATAATTCTATATGTAAATCATATTCTAAACTATCTTTTAACGCTAGTTGTTTTATGGTTTTATCTATCCAAATTAATCTTTCTTTTAATTGTTTTCTTCCTCTGCTAAGCTGGTTTCTATAATTAATTTCTTTGTGTAGCCAACTTTATTTTTCTCTAACTTTTTTAATATATTCTAACATTTTTAATCTGTATAATATCCATCTGAATAATAAATGTCTAAATATGAGCAGTAGCTTTCATTATATAGGTGTAAGTTGTCTATAGAACTTAATAACTTTCCTTCTTCATAATTCCATATCTTTTCTCATATTATTTTCTATATGTCTATAATTTATATATCTCTAAGTATATATAAAACAAGTATTTTAAAGTTATCTGTCATTTTCTTTTTCATAATATTCTTTAGTTGTTTGTTTTAATATTTTTAATTCTTTCATATTTTTGTTAAGGTATTATATATATTTTATATTTTTAGTTCTCATGTATTCTTCTAAATTTGTTTTCATTAGTTTTTCTATTAATTGTATATTTTTTATATCCATTTTCCAATATTCTACGTAGTTTATCATGGTTGATGCGCAGGTTTATCATGTAGGTAATATATAGGAGTAGGTGGTAGGTATGGTAAGTAATTTATTCTAGTCATAGTATATTTATCAAATATTTTTTCCCATATGATCTTTCTTATATCTACTATTTCTATATCCTTAAGTACATACAAAACTAGTATTTTGAATTTATCTATCATTTCATCGGATATGTAGGTAGTCATTTTATTTCATATGATGCTATTTAAAAATATTCCTTTCAACCATATACATAGCAAAATATGATTATCTTAGATCACTATATACTAGATTATTCTTAAATAATATGTTCTTCGGTCACTATTAGCATAGTAATCTGAATATTTTTTTCCTAAACAATGCCTCTACTCAGGTTACTCCCCTATCATGGCTTCTTTGCCTCACCGGTTTCACCTTTACGATGGCATAGTTCTTGGGAATTTTCTCTTTAATACCCCACAAAATCGCGTGTCAAATTCAGCTCGTAAAGCTCCATGAAAGATCCCAAGACTTAGAAAATTTTTGCTATGTGTGCAAGATTCAACACTTAGTCTTATTTTAGACCTCCAAACTTCGGGTATTTATTTAGCGACCTTCCCGACATCCATTTTTCAATTTTTAAGTTGCGTTACAATCGGGAAAGCTCGTAGTATATCCCGGGTGAGTTTTACAATTTTTGGAGAAGCGCAAGGGCACGTTTAGGTGCCCATAACAGAAGCCTTGGGAGATTATCCCGCTCCGCCTGCTAACTCCAGTGCTTGCCCAGTTATTTTTCAGCATTTCAGGGTCAATTTCAAACGATCATAACTCCCTGTATATAATGAACTATGAAAGCTACTGTATATCAAATGAAATCTATGAGAGTATTGTTTCCAATTCAATTGGTTTCATCCAATTTGGGCATCTGGGTAAAACGTTATGATCAATTTACTTCAGCCTGTCAGACAGTCAACAGAGGGACAACTGCGTCTTTTTCTCTTTTCTTAAGGGCTTTTGGTCATCTCCCACCCCATATATACCCATAAACACGGAATCAACCCCATTTTCAACCAGAATACACTCTTTTCTTCCATTTTCTCTCAAGAACAAGAAGATGGTTTTCAATTGGGGATTTAATTTCAAGAATCTTTCCATCAATCTTCCAAGAATCATGAACTAAGGTATGCGTGTGTTGATTTATGGATTCCTTTCATCCATAAATCTCAAAATATCATCTTCTAAATTATGTATTATAATATTTATGATGTTGATGGTTGGTGATCATGTTGTTAAAATTTGATGATGCCCAAGATGGGATCTTAGTATGTTTATATGAAACTATGGTGGTATATGATGTGTAAACATGTGAAATTGGTGGTTGAATACTTATAATCTTGATGAATCCACCTATGCTAAAGATTTTTATATAAGGTGTTTGAGAAAATACCTAAGAGAGTAGAAATCATGCTTTTATGCTTTTATGACATAATAGGTCCTAAATGACTAGTCAATGTTCTATGCTTATGTTCAACATGATTTCCATGAAAATTGCTACGCATTGTTGTTCTAATATAGAATGCTCATGAAATTGAATTTATGCAAGCATTTACATGTTATATGCATTCCCTTTTCATGATTAAGAATATGATAGCCATGTGTAGTATGAAATTCCCTACTTATGATATTGTGAATTATGGACTCTATTCTTATGGTCAAGTCAGTCATGTGTGTCAGTTTCCTTCCATCGAGTCCTGGGGTGCTTATACCCAAAAAATATAGCTGTGTGCCTGGAGCCTTATAGTGTTGTCACGATATCCTCAGTCAAGACATGCTCAGTAGGATTCAGTCAGTCATGTGACTCAAGAAATCTCAGTAATCTCATGAACTCAGTCAATTACCAGACATCAGTAGTAATTCCACCAGTCAATGGAAATTCCGTAATCTCAGTTCTAGTCCACTTCTACTCAGTACTCAATAACTTCAGTTCTTTCAGTCAGTCTTCAGATCTCAGTAGTACTCCTTCAGTCAACAAAACTTATTTAATTTAGCTTAGCTCAGCTAAGCAAAACTATCAGTTCAATTAATCAGCTCAGTCAGTCATGCTTAGTGTCTATTCAGATAGGAGTAAAATTTTGCATTGAGTGAACCCAAGGATGGGAACATACACTACCAGATAAGGGTATGATTCTTAGCCGTCATCCATCCATTCCAGAACTATATAGCCAGCATAGGTTGAGACATCAATACTTCCAACTTGAGGGTTGATGAGGCGGACATCCGCCGTTCTCTTTTAGGGACACTGCCAGAATTGAGGGTCACTCACAACTTGTCTTTACCAGTAGTACGGTATTGACACCGTTCTAATCAAGGTAAAAATTGGACCCCAGTTCAGCTACATTAGCATACATAGGGCATGTCGGTTATACCACTACCTCCCACAATTTCATTCATTCAGTCTTAGTAAAAGAACTTAGATAGTTTTTCATAATATCAAGACTGTCAGATACAGTCAGCTCAGATATAGTACGGAACTCAGATAGTTCCATCGGATTTAGGGTTGTCAGCTATAGCCACCTATGTTATCAATATCCAGTTACAAGGCTATTAGATATAGTCACTCATTTTATCAGCTATATCATCTATCAGAAATTATTTGCAAGTCATATTAGATTTCAGTAACTCGTGCTATCAATACTCAGTTTCAGGAGTGTTAGATACAGTCAATTAGACCAGTCCTTCATAATCAGGACTGCCAGAAATAATCATTTATTTATCAGTAATAAAGTATCAGTCTCCTAGTATTTAGTAATACAGTATCAATTTCTCACTTATTAGTGATTCACAGATCAATATCAGTAAATGCAGTCATTTTGTATCTCGGAACAGGTAAACTCATGTTATCAGTATTCAGACTTAGTAGTCAGTATCGTCATGAGTTCAGTAGCAGTTACTTATGTATGTATGTGTTCTCACATTCATATCAATCAGCATTGTTCATGCATACAAACCCTTTGAATTTAGCCTACCTCACTAGTATAGTCAGTACTCTCAGTTGTACTGATACATTCACGCTATGGTTCTATCTGAAAGGCATACTCTGCTCACTTTAGAGAACACTGTCCAAAACTATCTGTGGGGACCATCAGAGAAAGTTCTATCTGAAAGAATTCGGCTTCACTACTTCTGTTACCTTAAGAGTAAGGTAAATATGACATAAGTAGATCATTACAAGAGTCTACATAACTCTCTTGAAAAATCTTGCTATAGCACGATCTGGATCATGAATGAATGGAAACTCTTCTAAACATCCCATAGCCTCCCATACATGAATGTGGCGCGCAACACACTCTTGTACAAGACTCTACTAGATGCGGCTTTTCAGACACCCTAGGACACCGTTGAACCTTAGGCTCTGATACCAAGTTGGTAACACCCTAATTCCCATAAAATGGAATGCCACATGGTACTCGTGACCTCGAGGGACCACAAGCTAATCCTTCACTAATATCTGTATCTGTTTACTGCATAATATAATACGATAAACGCAGAAACTGGCTAAATATGGCCATAAGGTTCGAATATCTAAATATACCGTACTGAAAACTAAATATCAATACATCTGTCTGAAAAGCCTCTACACTGTCTGAATTGTGGAGTTGAAGGGACAATTCCCCAACTAACTCCGTCTACTAAAATCATCAAAACACTGAAATAAAATATCCTCGGATGATGAGGACTCACTGCTGCACCCACTGCTATAAGATCTGACAGCTAAATATACTCTTAAACTCACTCTTTTGAACCTATGGTAGGGAAAACACCATAGCGTGAATGTGTCAGTACAAAGAATGTACCGAGTATGCAAGGATAGGGTAAGGTGAAATATAAGGCTTAACAATTTAAATAATCATATATTCATAATCAATTAATTTTGGACCTATTATGTTATAAAAACAAAATCTCTAGTCTCTTAGGTATTTTCACAGACACCTTACATGCACTTCTTAGGCATAGGTGGATTCATTGGGATTACAAGTATTCAATCACCCATTTCATATATTTATACATCACACACCACCATAGTTTCCACAAACATACAAAGATCCCTTCTTGGATATCATCAACTTCAACAATATAATCATCAACCATCACACAAATACTACACACATATACTTCAACCAACACACATAATCATCCCACACATATATCTCAACCATCATGTGAATACTACATACATACACAATGAAAATTTAGAAAGTATAATCATATATATATATATATATATATATATATATATATATGTACACATGTATCTTAAGCCTTTGAAAAAGGATTTGTGGGCTGTATGGATGAAAGGAGCCCATAGATAAACACTTGCATACCTTAGATTTCGTAGCTGAATAGATTGACGGAAGCAATTCGCGAAGCGAAGCCTTGAATCGATTTTCCCCGAATTGGAACCCTAACCCTAACTATATATATATATATGTATATATATATATATATATATGCATATATTTTGAGAGAGTTATAAGAGAAATGAGAGAAAATGAATGACAATTCTCAGCTCAAAGGGCGTATGTATAGAGGGTTACCATAATGGTAAATGACGAAAATACCTTTAAAAATCAATTAATGTCAAATCTGCCCTTCAGTGATCTATCCGATAGGCTGAAGTAAATTGGCCATAATTTTTTACTCTGATGTTCAAATTGGATGAAACCAATTTTATTGGAAAGAAGACTCAGGGCTTTCCGTTGATATATAGCAGCTCACACAGTTCATTATGTACAAGGAGTTATGATCGTTTGAAGTTGACCAAAAAAAATTGCCTGGCTGTATTTTTTTTTCTTGCCCATTTTACTGTTCACAGTTTGATCAAAATGGTAGTAACTCATTGCTCGAGTGTCCGTTTTGGGTGATCAACATATCGTTGGAAAGATTATTTGATGATCTACAAAATGGTTTGTCAAAATCCAAGAAATGACACACAAAAAAATTATAAATTATTCTCAAAGATAGGATCCAATACGTTTACGCACAAAATTTCAACAAAATTTTTTTTAGGGTATTACATTGTTTTACATGAGGGTGTAGTTATGCAAATAGTCTTGAAAGTTATGTTAGTATGCAAAAAATTGGCTAACAAAGGGGTTGTACTTAGAAGTTGTGAAAGTGCAGAGTATGATTGTATGTTTAGATCCTTGACTTATGTCAGGACCCCTCACGTAACTATCAATATTTTAGTTACAAGTTAGTCAGCTATCAGTGCTTCAGTATCTCACTCTATAGATTGCTTAGTCCTCGTGATCTATGTTACGCTCCTAATGATCATATAAATTCATAATATGTCATGCATACTCTCAGTTTAGATTCCTCGGTGAATCCATGGGGTTGATGTTCTGTCCCCCAGTCCTCAGATACAGAGTCATCTCAGTAATCAATATTCAGTAAAGGAATCAGACGGTTCTACAAGATTATGACTATCAGTAATCAATTACTAAGCCATCAATATTTAGTACTTCAGTATCAGTCTGAACTTCAGTTATCAGTATTCAATTATTCAAACTAAGCACCATTATGGGTTCCAGTTATAGCATTAGTTAGGATGTCAGCTTTAGATCAGTGTTAAGCTCAAAAACGTAGTTTGGTTTCAAACTTGCTTGACCACAGTGTACAGTTATTAGCTAATCAGTTATAGGTATTTCCATACCTTAGTCTATGGAAAGTTTCCAACTTATGTAATATGCTTGGTCCTGCATTTTCAAACAAAATAGCTTTTAAGAAATTCAGTTACCTTATGTTACTTCGTCAGTCCCTTCTTATACCTATGATTCTCAATGGCCTCAGCCTAGCTATTTAGATTAAGTACAATTCAATCTTCCATACCCAGTATTCAGCTATCAGTGCTTCAATTAATCAGATAAGTTAGCGGATTTATGCACTCATGTTCAGCTCAGTTCATGCATAATGTCTCACTTTCAGATCTCAGATATTCAGTCACGACTCAATTTGTAAGTGCCTTGTGCATCGCCTTAGTTTTCCTCAGTATCTCAGTCAAGTCAGCATTCTTCAAGGGACATAGTGTCCCAAGGGAGAGATACACTATAGCCCCTGAGCTTTTATGACTTAAACATATCATTTTCTTTGATGAATCTATCTTTGAGAAAGGGATAATTATGAGCCAACCTTCTAACTCCAAAACCCAGCAGTAAGCCATTTACTTAATGGCTTAGTTTAATCCACAATACGATACTCCATCTATGTCATGCATTACATACTCAGTTCAGTTCATGTATCATTGTCCAGGCTCAGTTACGTCCTCATGTTCCCGCTCTGGCATATTAAGTAATTGATCTCAGACTCATCGGTATTTTCAGTTCAAGGTAACAATTTTTCTTGAACTTACTCGTTCTCATGTTCATATTTTAGTACCAAACTTGGTATTTAGTTCTATGCCCTATTTTTAGATCAAACTTGGTATCTTTTACCATTGAATGTTCAATCGCATGTTCACGAGCTAGTTCAGTCATATGTTCACATATCAGATATGCATGATCAGCTTATCAATGCTTTCAGTAATGCATTCACGTATCATGTAAAACATATAATCATGCATCAGATATGCATGGATTCAGCTTGTCAGTTATGCATCAGATATGCATTATCATTTTGAGAAACTCAGTTCATCAGAGAACGCAGTCCTTCTTTCATAAACCAGTATAATATGCTCATTTTTCTGTCATTTCATTCATGAACTCATATCTCATTAGTGAATGCCTTGTATGTAATCCAATTTATTATTTTTCCCCTCTCAGTCAGTCTCATTCTAGGATGAATGTTCCCAAGAGGGATATATTAGAATACCCTAAAAAATTGCGTGTCAAATTCAGCTTGTAAAGATCCATGAAAGATCCCAAGACTTATAAAATTTTTGCTAAGTGTTCAAGATTCAACACTTAGTCTTATTTTAGATCTCCAAACTTCGAGGATTTATTTGCTGAACTTCTTGACATCCGTTTTTAAATTTTCAAGTTGCGTGAAAATCAGGAAAGCTCGTAGTATATTCCAGGTGAGTTTCGGATTTTTTGGAGTAGCGTAAGGGTATGTTTGGGTTCCCAAAATAGAAATCCCGGGCGATTAGCCCACGCCGCCTGCTAACTCCAGTGCCCAATTTTTTTCAGCATTTCAGGGTCAACTTCAAATGATCATAAATCCCTGTATATAATGAACTGTGAGATCTGGTATATATAAAATGAAAGATATGAGAGTATTCCTTCCAATGCAATTGGTTTCATCCAATTTGGGAATCTAAGTAAAAAGTTATGATCAATTCACTTCAGCTTGTTAGACAGTCAATAGAGGGATAGCTGCATCTTTTTCTCTTTTCTTAAGGGCATTTTGGTCATCTCTCACCCCATATATACCCATAACCACGGAATAAACCCTATTTTTAACCAAAATACACTCTTTTCTTCCATTTTCTCTCAAGAACAAGAAGAAGGTTTTCAATTGGGGATTTAATTTCAAGAATCTTTCCATCAATCTTCCAAGAATCACGAACTAAGGTATGCGTGTGTTGATTTATGGATTCCTTTCATCCATAAATCTCAAAAAAATCATCTTCTAAATTATGTATTTGGTGATCATGTTGTTGAAATTTGATGATGCCCAAGATGGGATCTTAGTATGTTTGTATAAAACTATGGTGGTATATGATGTATAAACATGTGAAATTGGTGGTTGAATACTTATAATCTTGATGAATCCACCTATGCTAAAGATTTGTATGTAAGGTGCTTGTGAAAATACCTAAGAGACTAGAAATCATGCTTTTATGACATAATAGGCCTTAAATAACTAGTGAATGTTCTATGCTTATGTTCAACATGATTTCCTTGCAAATTGTTACGCATTTTTGTTGTAATATGGAATTCTCATGAAATTGAATTTATGTAAGTATTTACATGTTATATGCATTCCCTTTTCATGATTAAGAATATGATAGCCATGTGTAGTATGAAATCCCCTACTTATTACGAATTATGGACTCTATTCTTATGATCAAGTCAGTCATGTGTGTCAGATTCCTTTCATCGAGTTCTGGGGGAACTTATACCCAAAAAATGTAGTTGTGTACCTAGAGGCATGTCATGTTGTCATGATATCCTCAGTCAAGCCATAGTCAGTAGGATTCAGTCAGTCATGTGACTCAGGAAATCTCAGTAATCTCATGAACTTAGTGAGTTAAAAGACATTAGTAGTAATTCCGCCTGTCAATGGAAATTTTGTAAACTCAGTACCATTCTAGTTCTACTCAGTACTCAGTAACTTCAGTTCTCTCAGTCAGTCTTCTGATCTCAGTAGTATTCCTTCAGTCAATGGAACTCATTAAATTTAGCTTAGCTTAGCTAAGCAACACTATCAGTCCAATTAATCAGTTCAGTTAATCAGTTCAGTCAGTCATGCTCAGTGTCTATTCAGATAGGAGTTGAAGTTAGCACCGAGTAAACCCAAGGATGAGAACACACACTTTCAGATGAGGGTGTGATTCTTAGCAGTCATCCTTGCATTCCAGAACTATGTAGCCAGGATAGGTTGATACATCAACACTGCCAGCTTGAGGGTTGATGAGGCAGACATCCGCCGTTCTCTTTTGGGGACACTGCCAGATTTGAGGGTCACTTACAGCTTTTCTTTATCCCTGGCACAGTATTGATACCCTTATAATTAGGGCAAGGATTGAACCCCGGTTCATCTACATTAGCATACATGGGGCATGTCGGTTAAACAACTACCTCCTACAGTTTCAGTCATTCAGTCTCAGTAAAAGAACTCAGATAGTAGGACTATCAAATGCAGTCAACTTAGATATAGTACGGAACTCAGATAGTTCCATCAGATTTAGGCTTGTCAGCTACAGTCACCCATGTTATCAGTATCCAGTATCAAGGCTATTAGATATAGTCACTCATTTTATCAGCTATTAAAAATCATTTGCCAGTCATATAAGATTTTAGTAAACTCATGCTATCAGTACTCAGTCTCAGGACTATCAAATACATTTAATTAGACCAATCCTTCATAATCAAGACTGCAAGAAACAATCATTCCTTTATCTGTAATAATGTATCAGTCTTCTAGTATTCAGTAATACAGTATCAGCTCCTCACTTGTTAGTAATTCACAGATCAATATCAGTAAACATAGTCATTTAGTATCTCGAAATCGGTAAACTCATGTTATCAGTGTTCAGACTCAGTAGTCAGTATCATCGCGAGTTTAGTAGCAGTTACTTATGTATGTATGTGTTCTCACGTTCATATCATTCAACATTGTTCATATATACAAACCCTTTTCATTTAGCCTACCTCACTCGTATACTCAGTACTCTCAATTGTACTGATGCATTCACGCTATGGTGGTTTCTTTTATGTTACACCATATATTTAGATGCGTGATTTCCAGATCAGCGGTAGCAGTAGCATCTCCGCTATCAGAGTTCCAGCAGTGAGTCCTTGTCTCTCGAGGGTATGACCATTACTTATGTTATGGTTTATTTCAGTTTAGTTTTGCTAGTCGGAGTTAGTTAGGGACATGTCCCATCAACTTCCTATTCACACAGTCATGTTAGAGGCTTTTTAGACTAGTATGTTCAGACTTCTGATAGTTTTACAGTTGTTTTGGGTATTCTATACCCCACTCTCATGTTATGATTATTTCGTTTTGAACCTTATGGTCTTACAGTATTACATATTCCGTATTTATGTTCTATATTATGCAGTGTATAGGTACAGATATCAGCCATGGGTTAGCTTGTGGTCCCTCGGGGTCATGGGCACCATGTAGCTTTTTGGTTCAGCAAATCGGGGCATTACATTCGCCTTTTTCACTTTGCTAATAAAATTCTTAACATGCTATTCTTCAAATAATTCTACTATAAAGTAACTAACATGAGCTTATTTTATTATATCATGATTGTCAGGAATTTATGAATTTAGCTATTCATAATTATAAATAAAAATACATGTTCTGGTAGATTTGATAAATTTGTGCTTTGCTCATCCTTAGCTTTTCCTTAGAAATATATCAGTTTTTATTAAATATTCAAACTTTTCTGTGTACAAGAGACACGGCTTGACTTCAACACGTGAAAGTCTTGCCTTAATGGCCGGATGGATTACATATTTATAATCTCTAAAAAGGTGAAAACATGTAAACTATTTACTATTCCTACTTTACACGTAAACTATATACTATTCCTACTTTTGCAAAAAGTCTTCCTTTTCAAGAGTAGAAAAGGACTAGACTTAAGCTAAACTAGACTAGACTAGACTTAAAGTATAAAAGGACAAAACTTTAATAATGGTACTTGCCAAAAAATTCTAACCTAATAAAGCTATACAATATCTTTACGTAAAGTCAAGAAAACTATTCACATGTTGCTTGCTATCTTGTCTTCTTTGTCTTTATTTTTTCATTATTGCTCCGTTGCTTTCTATCTTCTTTCTATCTTCCAACTGTCCTTCTTCATTCTTATCTTCATTTATTCTAGTTGAACTTCTGGGATAATATTATCTTCTCCATTACATCTCTAACATAAATGATTTGGATATTTGTGTACTATCATTTTGCAATATCTTGTTTATAATTATTCTAAAATAAATCCATTCCTAATTGCTCTTGCAGTTGGTTGTTTTTCTGTATTGAGTAGTGTCAAAATCCATTATCTAGCTTCTTCCATATCTGACTGTCATAGTTTTCTTGAATTTGAATAAATCATTTGATGATCTCTTGAATAATAGCTCTATATAGGGTTTCAATTCAGGTAGTTATTTGCTAATTGTTGAACAATTGAAGATATTTCAATAATTCGTTTATTTACATAAAAAATAGGTATCTCAACTTAAGGTATTTCAGGCTGTTGAACAATATCTTCCGGTATAATCATATCTCTGGTTAATCCAATTTTTACAACTTGTATAACTGGTTTAATCTCGTTATATAATATCTATGCTGGTGCGATATAAAATTCATAGTATTAACTTGCATATGCTTCAACTATATATAAATTTTTTCATTTTCTTCTGGGAATTGTAATTTTGGTAATTCTTTACAAAGTATTTTTATTTTCTGAACTTGTTTATTATCTTCTTCGTTGTAATTTTATTCTACATCCTTTTTAATTTTTTTTTTTTGTAATGGCTTTAGGTTTTCTGCTAATTTTGGTATATATTCTCTTACTTGGTTTACTAATCCTAAAAATGATTGTAATTTTTTTTTTTTTTATCTAATTCTTCTTTTGAATTTATTAGTTTTTGTACTATATGTTGCTGCATTTTTACTCCGCTTTTATCTATTTGTATTCCTAAAAACTCTATCTGATTTTTCATAATTTCGGCTTTCTTTTCACTTAAACTTATTCCTGAATTTTCTAGTATACCTACAAATTGTTCTAGTAATTTTAAATGTTCCTTTTTAGTTTTTGTATATAATAGTACATCGTCAATGTATACTATACAATTAGGTAGTTGTTTAAAATAACTATCCATAAAGTGTTGGTATCTACCTAGTGCATTTTTATATCGAAATGGTAACACATTCCATTCATAAAATCCTTGTAGTACCGTGAATGCAGCTAAGTCCTTAGAATCTTCATCTCGCTTTAAATGGTAAAATCCCGATTTACAATCAGATTTACTAATGTAATTATATCCTTTTATTTGTCTTATTTTTAATATCTTATTTGGTATTGGATAATTATATGTCATGGTATTGGATAATTATATGTCATAGTTTTTGCATTTAAGTTTCTATAATAAATAATCATTCTACTTTTTCCTCTTTTTGGTTCACTGTGCTTATTTAATATAAATGTTGGACTATTTTTTGTGAACATAGTGAACAAAAAAGGTGAAAAAGTAGAATGGTTATTGATTATAGAAACCTAAATGCAAAAACTATGACATATAATTATCCAATACCAAATAAGATATTAAAAATAAGTCAAATACAAGGATATAATTACTTTAGTAAATTTGATTATAAATCAGTATTTTACCATTTAAAGCTAGATGAAGATTCTAAGGAATTAACTGGATTCATGGTATCACAAGGATTTTATGAATGGAACGTGTTACCATTTGGATATAAAAATGCACCATGTAGATACCAACACTTTATGGATAATTATTTTAAACAACTACCTAATTGTATAGTATACATAGATGATATACTATTATATACAAAAACTAAAGAGGAATATTTAAAATTACTAGAACAATTTGCAGTGAACAAAAAAGAGGAAAAAGTAGAATGGTTATTGATTATAGAAACCCAAATGCAAAAACTAAGACATATAATTATGCAATACCAAATAAGATATTAAAAATAAGCCAAATACAAGAATATAATTACTTTAGTAAATTTGATTGTAAATCAGGATTTTACCATTTAAAACTAGATGAAGATTCTAAGGAATTCACTGCATTCACGGTACCACAAGGATTATATGAAAGGAATGTGTTACCATTTGGATATAAAAATGCACCAGGTAGATACCAATACTTTATGGATAGTTATTTTAAACAACTACCTAGTTGTATAGTATACATAGATGATATACTATTATATACAAAAACTAGAGAGGAACATTTAAAATTACTAGAACAATTTGTAGGTATAAATAGAAAATTCAGGAATAAGTTTAAGTGAAAAGAAAGCCGAAAATATGAAAAATCAGATAGAGTTTTTAGGAATACAAATTGATAAAAGTGGATTAAAATTGCAACAACATATAGTACAAAAAATAATAAATTCAAAAGAAGAATTAGATACAAAAAAATATTACAATCATTTTTAGGATTAGTAAACCATGTTAGAGAATTTATACCAAAATTAGCAGAAAACCTAAAATCATTACAGAAAAAGTTTAAAAAGGAAGTAGAATATAATTACAACGAAGAAGATAAAAAATAATTTCAGAAAATAAAAATACTTTGTAAAGAATTACCAAAATTACAATTTTCAAATGAAAATAAAAAATTTTCATATATAGTAGAAGCAGGTGCAAGTGAATATAGTTACGGAGGAGTACTTAAATATAGATATGAAGAAGAAAAATTAGAACATCATTGCAGATAATACTCAGATACATTTAATGAAACAGAAATAAAATGGGAAATAAATAGAAAAGAATTATTAGCATTTGAGCCATATATTGTATATAACAAGTTTATTGTACGAACAGATAATACACAGGTACATTGGTGGTTAACAAAGAAAATACAAAATTCAGTTACAACAAAGGAAATTCAGATACTAGTATTAAATATATTAAATTTTACATTTACAATTGAAGTAATCAAAACTAACAAGAATGTCATTGCAGATTACATATCAAGACAAAACTACACAGATTGATATAATAGAAGATGATGCTTTAGAAAAGATATTTAAAACCCTAACTACACTTTAAGTGAAAGTGGACAGTATGGGTAACGAAATATAAAAGCTAAAGACTAATGAAGATAAACTAAAGTCTGAAGCAATGAATCAGATAACTTAGCAGTATGTAGAGCTATGCCGATCGAAAGACATAAAAATTCTAGAGCTAAAAGGAGACGTTGGGAAACTCCATAAAACTTATAACGTTTATCAATCTACAATTGCAGGTACAAGCAAAGGAGTTAGTGACAAATATATCAGAACATGAACATGAATAAGATGTTTGAAAAACCATTTATACCTAAAACACAAAAGACCCCTTGTTCATACCCCCACAAACTATCACATATCAAGAAAGTTTAAACCAAGATAGAAACACCTATAACCATATAACTTGAGCATACATAGAAAATATCCACAAAATACAAACTTATCTAAACCTTAACCCATAGCTACAAATATCCAAGAACCAAACATAAACTATATAACCCAAAAATTACAAGGTTACAAAAACTTAATCGCACTACCGAAAACTAACCCAAGCTTAGTTAAAACTTCTTTCAGTTATGGATTATTAAATACCGTATATACCCAAGATGGAGATGAACTAACAACTATACCAGAATTATATAGATCATTCGCCACCTATAAGAAAATAACCAAAGGAAATCTATTTTTTATAAAGTGTTATACTACGCCAGCAGAGATATTATATGACGAAATCAAACTAGTTATACAAGTTGTAAAAATAGGATTAACCAAAGATATGATTATACCAGAAGATATTGTTCAACAGCCAGAGATACCTAAAGTCGAGATATCTGATTTTTATACAAATAAACAAATTATTGGAATATCTACAATTGTTCAAGAATTAGCAAATAATTATATCAATGGAAACCCTATATGGAGCTATTATTCAAGCGATCATCAAATGATTTATTCAAATTAAAGGGAACTACAACAGTCAGATATGGAAGAAGCTAGACAATGAATTTTGACACTACTTAATCAAGAAAAACAGCCAACTGTAAGAGCAATTAGGAAGGGATTTATTTCAGAAGAATTATTAACTAGATATTGTAAGTTAATTGGACACAAATATCCAGACCATTTATATTCGAGATGCAATGGAGAAGATAATATTATCCCAGAAGTTCAACTAGAATAAAAGAAGATAAGAACGAAGAAGGATAGCTGGAAGATACACGACAAAAGATATAAAGCAACACGAACCGATGAAAAAATAAAGACAAGAACACAAAAGCATTGAAGTTAAGAACGCGACATATAACTTATCAAGATAAGTTTTTAACACGTGAATTGTAAGAATACGTAAATTATTTGTATAGTTTTTGACTTTTTGACAAAGCCATTATTAGTCTAGTATTAGGCATTAAATAGTTTTTTGTCTATTTATACTTTAAGTCCTTTTCTTATTTTGAAAAGGAAGACATTTTGTAAAAGTAGGAATAGTATATAGTTTACGTGTAAAGTAGGAATAGTAAATAATTTACACTTTTTTCACCTTTTTAGAGATTATAAATATGTAAGCCATCCGGCTAAGTTAAGGCAAGACTTCATGAGTTGAAGCAAGCCTTCTCTCTTGTACACAGAAAAGTTTAAATATTTAATAAAAAAAACATATATTTCTAAGGAAAAGCTTTGGATGAGCAAAGCACAGATTTATCAAATCTACCAGAACAGGTATTTTCATTTATGATTATGAATAGATAAATTCATAAATTTCTTACAATCAAGATATAATAAAATAAGATCATGTTAGTTACTTTATATTAGAATTATTCGAAGAATAGCATGTTAAGAAGTTATTAGCAAAGTGAAAAAATAGAAAAATTCTCAAGAACTATGACATCCTAAAGGTGAAAGCGGTGAGTGATGATAGGCGTATTTACACGCCTAAAGTACTATAATTTACCCATATTTTAGCTATGTTTTGAGGACAAAATATATAATTCATGCACTTTTAGTCCTTTTTCCTGTAAGGGAGATAACAAACATGATTAGCAAGTTTTAAGGTATAAATGATGAAGATTTCAGCATTTTATGGATAACTTGACGCCAAAGGAAGCTTCACGAAAGAAGGAAAGAAGAGCTTGGATACCTAGGACCAAAAGTGACGCATGAAAAATATGTTCCGGGCAAAAACAACATTTCTAAAGACTTTAGGGATCACCAGTAACTTATTAGGATTAGGATAATGATGCAGTAACTTGTTAGGATTAGGATAAGTAATGCAGTATCTTAGCAGGAATAGGATATGGGTGTTATAAATACCCTATTTTGCTGAAGTTTTTATTATTCTTCTAACAATTCTAGTTCTACTTCTCATTCATCTTGATACTTCTATCATCAACTATTTTTTATTCTTATTAACTTCTCTTCATCTATTCAACTCTTAATTTTTCACGACAAGAGAAATACTATTCTACAAGGAATTCACGCCCCAAGCCATACCTCACCATACTACACGTGAGATCTTTATTGTGGTACAATGATAATGTCTATTGTGATTTCCATTGCACTCATGAGTAGCTAAACTTCTCTGTTGGGGTTATGGAAGCCTTATGAGATACTATCTATTGCTATGAGTTTGAGAGTTCGTGACACGTATGCTGCTTATATCATTACTCTTTTCATCTTAATTTAAATTCTTGTGGTTGCAAACATATAGAATACGCCAGTATAATATTAACTTGTTCAAAAGAAAAGTTATATGTCTGGAAAAGAGATAATGTCAAGGTAATAGGGCACCAACCCCTGTTAAAAAGTTAGTGCCATAACTGGATTAACCTCTTGGAGAATTTGTACCATTAGATACGCTTTAAGCTCGAAAGAGTTAAAGTGAAATAATCCTTGATGGTCGAAAGACGCCTGGATTTACCATAGAATACAATTCTCTATAAGCACATGCATGTCTGAATTCCGCATAACTCATAGCCAATAGAGACGTATAACTCATAAGGTGGACATAACCCTATCTTCCAATTCTCATTGATTAGAATCTTACTAAACATTCTTTCTTTTTACTTTTCTATTTTCTGTTTTCACTTTGTTCACATTATTGCACGCTACAATCCCCCCTTTTTATGAAACTTTCACCAAAAGTCTAATAATCTTTGCTTACTTAGTGACCAAGTATTCTCTGTGGGATTCGACACCCAACCCAGTTGGGTTCTATAGTTGACAACGACCGCTTACACTCTTACGAGAGCTATAGTTTGAGCGTTATAAAAAATTGGCACCGTTACCGAGGAATACGGTTGTCAACTAAGTTTATGATAGTTACTAAACCCTTTGGTCAAAGATTCTCGTACTTTACTTTTAGTTGTTGTTTTTGTTTTCTGCAGGTTTTGTTCAGTGCATGCCCAATACTCGAAGTTCTGGTCAACCATTATTACACATAAACCCTGAACCGCAACTTATTGGAAGGATGGAGGTGTAACGTGACATTGAAAGAAGGGCTGCTCAATAGGAGCAGGCTACACTAGCTGCGTTGGCTGCTGCCCAAGTACATCAGCAGAATATTGATAACCCTGGGCGAGCAGCAAATCCTGATGATAAGGACTTAGGTGATGATGAGTTACTAAACCCTAGGCGTGAAGCTAAAGTGGCAACACCTGCTAACAGAAGAGATCGTCAAGCTAAGTTTAGACCTGAACGCCGAGCTGTGCAAATGCCATTCGATTATGATGATGACGATCTGGATGGAGCTGGTGCCACAAGAGTTATTATTCTACTGCCCTTGGCACCCGAAGCCAAGTTCAATATCACTGGCACTATGATTCAGCTTTTGCAACTCAAGGGATTATTTAATTGACTAGCAAGCAATGATCCGAATATGCATCTGATCAACTTTATTTCTATATGTAAGTCATTCGACAATCCTGGCGTTGGACAGAATGCAATTCGACTGTGCTTATTTCTATTGTCTCTATCTGGGGAGGCAACTCTATGGTTGAATGGGCTGACTCCTGATTTAATTAAGAATTGGAGGCAATTGAAAGATACTTTCCCAGAAAGATTCTTTCCGCCATCTAAAAGAGGACAATTGAGAGATGAAATCAACATCTTTCGTCAGCTTCTAACTGAAGTTCTTCATGAAACATGGGAGAGATTCAAGAAGAAACTTATGAGATGCCCAAACCATCATATGACCAATGTCCACCTAATGGAGATACTATACAGAGCCTTGAATTCAATAACTAAACCAGTAGTGGATAATGCAGTTGTAGGATCATTTATGGACCTCACCTTTGGTCAGGAAAGCAATATAATAGACCGGATGACGAAGCAAAGTAGAGCTTGGCATACCAGGGATTCTGAGGAAGCAAGCCCCACTTTATCTATTGGCATGACAGCAGACCAAAGAAGAAGAGAAAAAGAACGTGATCAAGATATGGCGCACATGAAAACACAAATGGATCTTCTTACAAAGCATCTATTATCAGGGAAGACCGAAAAAGTCAATGGTGTTGCGTCAAAAGGAAGAGAGAAATCCGACTCTGAAGAAGAAGCCAACTACTTGAACAACCAGGGGGTTTTCGAGGCAATGCCCAAGGAAACCAAGGTCAAAACTATTATGATAAATCTGGATACAAGGACCGCGACCAAGGTAGTTGGAAGAATAATTCGGACAGGAGTGGTTTGTATATTCCTTCTACAAATCGTGAGGCTGAGGCGTCTGGCTCCGAAAAGATGTCTATAGAAGATATGATGGACAAGCTGCTGAAAGGAGTGGAGGCAACCAATATGGGCATAACTGAGGTGAAGAATGATTTGTCTTCAATGAATCAATTGGTTAATTCACATTCCACTTCAATAAAGCAGCTTGAGCAAGAATTGAGTCAACTTTCAGCAGCATTCAACCAAAGGAAAGTTGGAACGCTACCTAGAAGCACAGTGCAAAATCCAAGGAATGATACATTGTGTATGGCTATTATTACCCGGAGTGGTAAAGTGTTGGACAGTCCATCCAAAGGCAAGTAGGTGGTTGATGATGTAGCGGATAATGTTATTGATGCAGAATGTTAAGAGGCCGAAGAAGATGAAGAGTGCGTTCATGACGTCACCCCTAGACGTTTGTAGCCTGAAAAAATTGATAGTTAGAAGCAAGATAAAAAGAAAGTGGTAGAGAAAACTATTCCTCTTCCACCACCATCTTTTTCTCAGAGACTGAAGAAAAAGGCTGACGACACTCCTGAAAAGGTTGATTATCAAAAGTAAGATAAAAAGAAAGTGGTGGAGAAAACAATTCCCCTTCCACCACCACCTTTTCCGCAGCGGGTGAAGAAGAGGGATGATGACACCAGGTTCAGCGAATTCATGACGATGTTGAAGCAGCTGACCATTAATGTTCCTTTGGTGGAAGCGCTAGAGCAGAGGCTCAGATACGCTAAATTCATGAAGGACCTTTTGATAAAGAAGCGGGCAGTAAGCTATGAGCTAGCAGATAATGTTCATCATTGCAGTGCAATTGCAACGAGATCTTTAGTACAGAAGAAGGCAAATCCTGGTGCTTTCACTATTCCTTGCACAATTTGATCGTTGGATTTTGCCAAGGCATTATGCGATTTGGGAGCTAGCATCAATTTGATGCCTCTATCCATTTACAGAAAGTTGGGTTTGGGCGACCCTACACCAATAAATATGCGGCTCATGATGGCTGATAGGTCGGTAAAACGACCTGTGGGTATCTTGAATGATGTGTTGGTGAAGGTTTCGACCTTCATCTTTCCTGCAGACTTTGTAATTTTGGATTGTGAGGTGGATTCTGACGTTCCCATAATCTTGGTACGCCCTTTCCTCGCAACTGGAAGTGTGCTTATTGACTTAAGAGCTAATGAGATTTTATTCCGGTTGAATAATGAGGTGGTCCGTTTTGATGTATGCAAAGCAATGAAGCAGCCAAATGATATGGATGTGTTCTCTGTAGCTGATGTTCATAAGAAAGCATTATCTGTAGAGAAACAGCTTACTGTTGAGCCATTGTCTGCTGCACTGCTGAGTGTTGAGCATGAGGATGATGAAGATTATGAAGAAACTATGTGTGCTCTAACAGAAATAAGGTCCTATTCCTATACTCCTAAGCAGTCGGACCTTGATATGAAGAATCAATTGTCACCAACAGCGAAGACTTCCATTGAAGAGCCACCAGTGCTAGAATCGAAAGAGCTCCCCAATTATCTAAGGTATGCGTTCATAGGAAGCGGAAATACACTTCTGGTGAGTGTGGCAGATGGTTTAAGTGAACAACACGTAAAGGCTCTCATCTCTGCTCTAAAGAGGTACAAAAGAGCCATTGGTTGGTCTATTGATGATATAATTGGTATCCCACCTGGGATATGTATGCACAAGATGCATCTCGAAGGAGATTGCATTCCCACAAGTAAGAACCAACGTCGTCTGAATCCATTCAGAAAATGATGCACCAAATATCTTGATGAAGTCTAAGTAATCGAGATAACTATGTCATGCCGCGATAATAAATCAAGCGCTTGGTGGGAGGCAACCCATCATTTTTAATTGTTTTTGTTGTTTTTATTTTCCTAGGATTTTGTCGAGCCACGACCAAAACTAAGGCGCTTGGTGGGAGACAACCTATCGTTCTAATTGTTTTTGTTGTTTTTGAGTAAGTATAGGTGCAAGAGGTATAAAGGAGGAGATTGGTTTCAAATTTTGATTTGGAAGTATTGCATGTTGAAGGTGGTAAGTTAGGAATGAAGAAGCAAAAGACTATGGGTTAGGCATTGCCTATGAAAATATAGGCAACGAACAAGGCAAGGCCTATGTAAATCTAGGCCACGAACAAGGCAAGGCCTATGCTATGGCATAAGCTCTCGGATTCTAGAGTACCATAGCATAGGCGCCGCCTATGCCTAACAATGCCATAGCATAGGCGCCACCTATGCAAAAGCCTTTTGTCTCTGAACCTCATATGACATGGCATAGGCGCCGCCTATGCCTAACAATGACATAGCATAGGCGCCGCCTATGCTCAATAAGGCTTTGCAAAAGGCGCCGCCTATGCCAAGCATAGGCAAAGAATTAGGCGCCGCCTATGGCCATTTTTGGTCTTCTAATCCGATTCCAAATGGGTCAAAACCCGACCCAAGCTTGTCCTATAAATAAAACCTTAATCTTAAAAAAAAATTGCATTGCAACTTCAACCCAGGCGCCGCTTACCTCTCCAAACTCTCAAAAACTTTACTTTTGCTTTTTTAACTTTACAAGAACATCTTCCGAGGCCATCAACCAAGTAAGTACTTCTTTGTTCTTCTCTTATATTCCATAAGTACTACAATACTACGCCTACAATAAATTGTTAAATCTTGAAGTAGTATTGGTGCTTTGAATGTGCTTGATTTGTTGTGATACAACTAAGTGAGTGAAAGAATACGTATGGGTGTTCTAGACTTGTTCCAAACTGTATTTAATTTTGATACACTGTCATACTTTTTTGACATGGTTAAGATATTGGCATAATCTTGTAACTTGAAAGCTTGCATGTTTGAATGACCTGTCCATCGTGATGAGGAGCATGATTGAATACAAGCATTATATGTTGCTATTATTTCTATACCATAAACTAGATTCAATCTCTACGTGGTCGTCTTGTTCCCAAAAGTGCACTAATCCAAACCATAAAGTATGGTCAAGATTACATGACATAGAGTTGAAAAGGATAGTTAAAGACAACATGAAAGTATCACTATGCTAAAACGTATTGTTGGAACATATCACCTATACGTATATCGATGAAGTCTGAGTAATCGACATCGTTCACTTCACTAGTCTGTACCAACAAACTAAGTATGGGGTGGTGCCACTACTGCTTGTTTATTGATTGTATTCACAGAGATGAAGCTAACATGACTATTATTGAGATCTCAGGTAGAATGGCACAAAAAGGACTACAAGGAAAAGAAAAAGTGCCCACCTCACAGAAAGGTACGAAAAGAGGATGAAAAGAGCAAGGTGAATCCTCCGTGCTGCAAATACCTTGACGCATTCTTGGAATCAAGTGGGGTACTTATGAGGAACTTCTGAGGATGACGACTCTGATGATGATTCCGATGTAGGGGGTATGACCCCAGGCATAGAGGATGAGTCCGACTAACCAGGTTCTTCTTATTTATTTTCCACTAAGGGCAGTGTGTCCCGTCTAAGTGTGGGGTGGTGGTATTTGTATGCTAGACTTCTGTATCTGCATTTGCTTATTTTTGTTTTATTTGTTAGTATTTAAATTTTACAATTTTTTTTTTAGAATTTTTTTTTTAAAAACTTTGCATAAAATTGTTCTGATAGGCAGCATGGTATTGTGACAAGAGTCTGAGATAAAATCATTCCTATTGAGACGTTTAGGCTCTAATTGCGACTCACTGTGTGATAATATTGTGGTTCAATTCCTTTATCTGTGGGGTCAGGAGTCTATACTACTCCCAATAAAGTCGACCATGTGCCTTGTGTGTCTGAGGATATAGTATATTCTATGTTTGTGGCTGATGCTAGAACTTGCCTGGTATGTATGTAAAGCGAAATAAAGAATGGAAGTTTAGGTGATGATTTAGGCATTTCTTTGGCAACCTATGCTTGTTTACCTTCTTTTAACCTACCCGTGGACATCATCCTAGTTAACTCCTTTTGAGACTTTAGCCTATTTTCTTTGACAGCCTCATTTGTAAGCCTAATCCATCTTTTTCAAGACCATAATTTGATCCAAATTCCTAAGTGCTTTAAAAATTGTAAAGTCATGTGACAAAATAAGCGGAAATTGGGCGATTATGATGCCTTAGAATGTATTGCTACTTGAATTTGTTATGAAAAATTAAAATTTCTATCATAAAGAGGTGTTATGAAAAGAAAAAGGAAAAGAAAGCTAAAAAGTTAGTTATGTTTAAAAGTGAAAAACAAAAGAGGAGAGAAGGGGTGGTAGAATAAAAGAAAGTAGAAAGGTTGTTTGAAAGAAAGTGTTAATGACATAATGTGATGTATTAAAGCACTTAGGAACATAGTCACCATTTCTGGCCAAAATAGTCCTATCCGTCCCTTAGCCTACATTACAACTTGTAAAACAACTATTTGATCTTAAGCTTATCATTCTGATATTTAGTGGAGCATTACACTAATGGCAAGCCGATGGTCATCAGTTGCAACATATGAATTCTTTGTGAGAGTGAGAGCAAGGATAATCGTATACCCATGTTTCGATAAATATACTATACTTGTGAGTGATTATGGGTAATATATTGTGAGACACACATGGTTGATGAGTTTTGGGTAGTCGTGTATGATTCTTTGTGCTTTAACTTTTGAATACGAATTAACCATCATCACGAGTCCATATTAGAGGTTGAATTGTTTCTACTAAGGATCAAAAAACTACTCTTTGTTGATAATTGTTGTGCCTGTCTTGATGAATATTTTGTGCTGTTACTGTAAAACCCTAAGTAGATGTTTAGATGGACATGATATTTTGTTCAAGGATGAACAAAGCTTTAAGTGTGGGGTGTTGATGATAGGCGTATTTACACGCCTAAAGTACTATAATTTACCCATATTTTAGCTAAGTTTTGAGGACAAAATATATAATTCATGCACTTTTAGTCCTTTTTCATGTAAGTGAGCTAACAAACGTGATTAGAAAGTTTTAAGGTATAAATGATGAAGATTTCAGCATTTTATGGATAACTTGACGCCAAAGGAAGCTTCACGAAAGAAGGAAAGAAGAGATTGGACGCCTAGGACCAAAAGTGATGCATGGAAAACCTGTTCCGGGCAAAAACAACATTTCTAAAGACTTTTGGGATCAGCAATAACTTATTAGGATTATGATAATGATGCAGTAAATTATTAGGATTAGGATAAGTAATGCAGTAGCTTAGTAGAAATAGGATATGGGTGTTATAAATACCCTATTTTGCTGAAGTTTGTATTATTCTTCTAACAATTCTAGTTCTACTTCTCATTCATCTTGATACTTCTATCATCAACTATTTTTTATTCTTATTAACTTCTCTTCATCTATTCAACTCTTAATTTTTCACGACAAGAGAAACGCTATTCTACAAGGAATTCATGCCACAAGCCATACCTCACCATACTACACGTGAGATCTTTATTGTGGTACAATGATATTGTCTATTGTGATTTCCATTGCACTCATGAGTAGCTAAACTTCTCTGTTGGGGTTATGGAAGCCTTATGAGATACTATCTATTGCTATGAGTTTGTGAGTTCGTGACACGTATGCTGCTTATATCATTACTCTCGTCATCTTAATTTAAATTCTTGTGGTTCCAAACATATAGAATACGCCAGTATAGCATTAACTTGTTCGAAAGAAAAGTTATATGTCTGAAAAAGAGATAATGTCAAGGTAATAGGGCACCAACCCCTGTTAAAAAGTTAGTGCTGTAACTGGATTAACCTCTTGGAGAATTTGTACCGTTAGATACGCTTTAAGATCGAAAGAGTTAAAGTGAAATAATCCTTGATGGTCGAAAGACGTCTGGATTTACCATAGAATACAATTCTGTATAAGCACATGCATGTTTGAATTCCGCATAACTCATAGCCAATAGAGACGTATAACTCTTAAGGTGGACATAACTCTAACTTCCAATTCTCATTGATTAGAATCTTACTAAACATTCTTTCTTTTTACTTTGCTATTTTCCGTTTTCACTTTGTTCACATTATTGCATGCTACAATCCCCCCTTTTTATGAAACTTTCACCAAAAGTCTAATAATCTTTGCTTACTTAATGACAAAGTATTCTCTGTGGGATTCGACACCCAACCCAGTTGGGTTTTATATTTGACAATAACTGCTTACACTCTTACGAGAGTTGTAGTTTGACCGTTATCAGTGAGGCAAAGAAGCCGTGATAGGGGAGTAACCAGAGTATTTTTCTAATTCAGCAATCCTACTATTTTTAGTTGTCTCTATTTTTCATATTTCTTCTGTAGTTTGTTGTTTTATTTTATCTATTTCGTTTTTCTATCTATTTCTTCATTTTCTTTTGCTATTCTTACCATAGCTGTTAATTTATCTTCTAATTTTAATTCTTCATTCTCTAACATTAAATATAAATGTTCACCTATTTTCTTATATCTTCTTCCTAAATAGGAAAATACTGTTCTTATTTTTAATCCTTCATGATTTTCATATATTTTTTCATCTATTATAAATTCTTCTTTGTTCATTTTATCTACTTGATAGTATATATTTCATGTTGATATATGTATTCTAGACTATCTATTTGTGATTCTAAATATTATATTTTTTCTTTTTTTAGCTTTTATTGATTTTTGACATACTCCTACAATCATGATATATTGTAATCTTTCTTTTCATAATATTAATCCTCTCTGTTTTTTAGATATTAGTTGTTGCAGTTCTTTATATTTTTGGAATTTTGTTATGTTATTCATCTGAACAATTTTATAATACTTTGGTCAATACCGAAATCTGATTTTATCATAATTAGGTAGTATATATCTCATTCTTCTAGATTTTAAATGGATTATTAATTTTGCGTCATTGCTAGATATTAAGGTAATTAAGTAAGCTAATATGTGGGGCTTTTCTTTTGTTTTATTTAACTTTGTATATTCTGGGTAGTAACTAGTTAAAGTTTCTTTAATTTTTCTAAAAGCTTCTATATTTTTAGATGGTCTTCTCATTTTTAACAAATAAATAACAACATAAATAATAATAATAGCTCATGATTAATGAATACGACTAAATTAACTTTTGTAATTTTTCTCACATAACTAATTAACACATATCTACTTGTACATTTTTTAAATAACATAGCTCTGATACCAATTGTAGGGGGGTGCGGATAACTTGGGTGATTTGCGTGGATAACTAATAGATAATTATTACTTACTAGTTTTATCATGTTAATTGAAATGCTATGTTATAATATTCCTTAGTTTTTTGTTTAAACCATATTAATTCTTCTATATTATTTTTAAGGTATTCTATATGTTCCATATTTCTAGTTTTTTGATAGTCAAGTAGATATATTTCATAAGTATTTTTGTTAATATTATTTTCTCCATATCTTTTCTCTAATATTCTAAGTATTCATAGTTTATCATTTTATCCTAAAGTAGTTGTAATACTGCAAATTTCTTTATAATAATTTATTCTAATTGTACTATATCTGATATTAAATTCTAGATTATCTATTTCGTTAATTATCCTGCTTTTTTCTTCTATGAATAATTCTATGTCTAATCATATCCTACACTATATTTTAACTCTAGTTGTTTTATGGTTTTATCTATCCAAATTAATCTTCCTTTTAATTATTTTCTTCCTCTTCTAAGCTGGTTTCTATAATTAATTTATTCGTATAGCCAACTTTATTTTCTCTAACTCTTTTAATATATTCTAACATTTTTAATCTGTATAATATCCATCTGAATAATAACTGTATAAATATGAGCAGTAGCTTTCATTATATAGGTGTAAGTTTTCTATAGAACTTAATAACTCTTTTTCTTCATAATTCCATATCTTTTCCCATATTCTTTTCTTTATGTCTATAATTTCTATATCTCTAAGTAACTATAAAACAAGTATTTTAAAGTTATCTGTCATTTGCTTTTTCATAATATTCTTTAGTTGTTTGTTTTAATATTTTTAATTCTTCCATATTTTTGTTAAGGTAATCTATATATTTTATATTTTTAGTTTCATGTATTCTTCTAAATTTGTTTTCATTAGTTTTTTCTATTAATTGTATATTTTTTATATACATTTTTCAATATTCTACGAAGTTTATCATGGTTGATGCGAAGGTTTGGCATGTAGGTATATATAGGAGTAGGTAGGTAGGTGTCGTATGTAATTTATTCTAGTCATAGTATATTTATCCAATATTTTTTCCCATATGATCTTTCTTATATCTACTATTTTTTTATCCTTAAGTACATACAAAACAAGTATTTTGAATTTATCTATCATTTCATCAGATAAGTAGGTAGTCATTCTTTTTCATATGATGCTATTTCAAAATATTCCCTTCAATCATATATATAACAAAATATGGTCATCTTAGATCACTACATACCAGATTATTCTTAAATAATTATGTTACTCTGTCACTATTAGCATGGTAGTCTGGATACTTTTCCCTTCAACAACGCCTCTACACTGGTTACTCCCATATTACGACCTTCTTGCCTTACCGGTTTCACCTTTAAGATGTCATAGTCCTAGGGATCTTTCTCCTTTTCCTCTTTGCTAATAAACTTTGTAACATATTATTATTTGAATAATTCTACTATATAGTAACCAACATCAACTTATTTTATCATATCATGATTTTCAGGAATTTTTGGTAGGTTTGATAATTCTTGGCTTTGTTCATCCATAACTTTTCCTTAGAAATATATCTATTTTTATTAAATCTTCAAAAGTATTTGTGTACAAGAGGAAGCTTGCTTCAACTCATGAACTCTTGCCTTTAACTTAGCGGGATGACTTACATATTTATAAGAGGAAAAGAACTATTCCTACTTTACACGTTTTACACGTAAACTATATATCTTTACAAAAAAAGTCTTCCTTTTCAAAAGTAGAAAAGGACTAGACTTAAGCTAAACTAGACTAGACTTAAAGTATAAGAAGAAAAAACTTTAATAATGGCACTTGCCAAAAAATTCTAACCTAATAAAGCTATACAATATCTTTACGTAAAGTCAAGAAAAGTATTCACATGTTGCTTTCTATCTTGTCTTCTTTGTCTTTATTTTTTCATTATTGCTCCGTTGCTTTCTATCTTCTTTCTATCTTCCAACTGTCCTTCTTTGTTCTTATCTTCATTTATTCTAGTTGAACTTCTGGGATAATATTATCTTCTCCATTACATTTTGAACATAAATGGTCTGGATATTTGTTTCCAATTAACTTGCAATATCTTGTTAATAATTCTTCTAAAATAAATCCTATCCTAATTGTTGTTGCAGTTGGTTGTTTTTTTTGAATTGAGTAGTGTCAAAATCCATTGTCTAGCTTCTTCCATATCTGACTATCATAGTTCCCTTGAATTTGAATAAATCATTTGATTATCTCTTGAATAATAGCTCCATATAGGGTATCCATTGATATAATTATTTGCTAATTCTTGAACAATTGTAGATATTTCAATAATTCATTTATTTGCATAAAAATATGGTATCTCGACTTTAGGTATCTCTTGCTGTTGAACAATATCTTCTGGTATAATCATATCTCTGCTTAATCCTATTTTTACAACTTCTACAACTGGTTTGATTTCATCATATAATATCTCTGCCGGTCCAGTATAACACTTTATTAAAAATAGTTTTCCTTTGGTTATTTTCTTATAGGTAGCGAATGCTCTATATAATATATTTTCTTTTCTGTGTAGTATCACATCTGGAATAAAGTTGTGTTTGCCACTATATCTGCTGCATATGTGATCATTGTATTTTTGGCCAACTTTTTCACAAAATTTTTCCATAGCTTCTTTTGAGATAATTCCTTTTTTGATATATCTCATCAATCGTTGTTCTTCTGGTCCGAGGAGTGTTAATCCCCATTTTCTAAGTTTTTCCATGTCTTGGTCTCTAACTTCTTTACAAGTTGAATAAACCAATGTTTGATTCCTCGAGCTATATATCCAAATAGGTTTTTGATTAGAATAATTATTAAGTAATTCTGATAATATGTTACTAAGTCCAATAACTCTTTTGTTGCGGTAAAATCCTGGTATCTGTGTCTTTTGTATCTTGTCTTGTTCACATATCTCTTCTAGAATAATACAATATCTGGTGATACCTATCTTGATTACTGTAATAGTCTATTTGACTTCATCAAATAATATTTCGGCTGGGGCGGAATAAAATCGAACATAAAATAATTGTCCATTATTAATTCTCTTGTAGATCATAAATCCATTGTGAATATCTTGAATTCCGTCTAACTCTTCTCTAGTAGTTGTGTAAACCTTAGATAATGATCCATAATAGTAACATGATTTGATTATATTCGAACTTGTACCTGGAAAAGTAATAAGTTTATTGTAATTCTGGCATTTTTGGGTAATATATCCTTTTTGTTGTGCGGCTAGTTCTTCACTTTGAATAGGTTTGGTATTTAACATGGTTTGTAAGGTGTATATATGTTCAGTGTATTTTCAGGCAACATAGTTGTATGTCTATTTGTCTTGGTTAAGTGATTCAGAATGTGTATGTATTTGGGGAGGTGCAAATGATTCTGATCTTTGTATATTTGGTGTATATGGTTTTGAAAATATCTGGTTGAGGTTGTAATTCTTTTTCTTTGGTATTTCAGGTTTATTTTGAGTGACTATATTTTTTCCTTTAGATATATCTCCTGCGCCTGCAGCTGTAACTGTAATTTTATTAGTAATTTGAGTTTTTAGGTGTTTCTCATCGTCACCTTCTAGGTCTATTTTTTAATGTTCTCTTCCTGCACAGTATCTTGTTTTTTTTATAGTGCTCAACCTACACTTTTACGTTTGTAACTTCAGTAGTTAGTGTAATAACTCTTTCTTGTAATAACTTCATTTGCTCAAACATTTGAAGTAATAAATCGGTTTGGGTATCTTTGGAATCAGCCTCTTCCATTGATAAATCAGTCTGAGAAGCTTTGTCTTGATAAGTAATCTGCAATGACATTATTATTAGTATTGATCAATTTAATCGTAAACGTAAAATTCAGTATATTTAATACTAGTCTCCAAATTTCCTTCGTCGTAACTGAGTTCTGTATTTTTCTCGTGAACCCCCATCGTACCTGTGTGTTATCTGTTCTTACAATAAATTTGTTATATACAATATATGGTTCGAATGCTAATAGGCATTTATATAATGAACATACTTCTTGTTAGTGTTGATTACTTATATTTTAAATGTAAAATTTAATATATTTAATACTAGTCTCCGAATCTCTTTATTTATAACTGAATTTTGTATTTTCTTTGTTAACCACCAGCGTATCTGTGTATTATCTGTTCGTACAATAAACTTGTTATATACAATATATGGCTCAAATGCTAATAAACATTTATATAATGAACATAATTCATTTCTTTTTATTTTTCATTTTATTTCTGTTTCATTAAACGTACCTGAGAAGTATCTATAATGATGTTCTAATTTTTTTTTCTTCATATCTATATTTAAGTACTCCTCCATAACTATATTCGCTTGCGTCTGCTTCTACTATATATGTAAATTTTTTATTTTCGTCTGGGAATTTTAATTTTAGTAATTCTTTACAAAGTATTTTTATTTTTTGAACTTGTTTTTTTATCTTCTTCGTTGAAATTATACTCTACATCCTTTTTAATTTTTTTTTGTAACGGCTTTAGGTTTTCTGGTAATTTTGGTATATATTCTCTTACTTGGTTTACTAATCGTAAAAATGATTGTAATTTCTTTTTCTTTTTTTATCTAATTCTTCTTTTGAATTTATTATATTTTGTACTATATGTTGTTGTCTTTTTAGTCCACTTTTATCTATTTGTATTCCTAAAAACTCTATCTGATTTTTCATAATTTCGGCTTTCTTTTCACTTAAACTTATTCCTGAATTTTCTAGTATACCTACAAATTGTTCTAGTAATTTTAAATGTTCCTTTTTAGTTTTTGTATATAATAGTATATCATCTATGTATACTATACAATTAGGTAGTTGTTTCAAATAACTATCCATAAAGTGTTGGTATCTACCTGGTGCATTTTTATATCCAGATGGTAATACATTTCATTCATAAAATCCTTGTGGTACTGTAAATGCAGTTAACTTTTTTGATTCCTCTTCTAATTTTAAATTGCAAAATCTTGATTTACAGTCAAATTTACTAAAGTAATTATATCCTTGTATTTGTCTTATTTTTAATATTTTATTTGGTATTGGATAATTATATGTCAAAGTTTTTGCATTTAGGTTTCTATAATCAATAACCATTCTACTTTTTTCTCTTTTTTGTTTACTATGTTTATTTACTATAAATGCTGGACTATTGTGTTTACTATTACTTTTTTGTATATATTCTTTTTCTAATAATTTATCTATATGCATTTTAAATTCTTTTAAATCATCAAAGTTATATGTTAATGGTTTCTGGGTTATTATGCTATTTTTATCTATCAGCTCAATTTTTACAGTAGTTTTATATTTTTCCTATCCTTTAAATGGATCTTCAGTATATAATTGTTTTAATTTTTTCTTTATTATTTGTATCTTATCTATTGAGAATATAGTCATCTCTTATTTATTTATTGAAAATATAACTAGTTCTATAGTATCTTCAGTAGTTTTTATATTTTCTAATTTTTGTGTGATTTTTTGCTTCCTTTTATCCAAACAGTTTTCTTTCTTATTTTATTAATAACTCTTTTTGCTCTTACCTTTTGTTTACATGGTGTTGTAAGCCACCAGTGTGTTCTAATTATTATATGTGGGTATAATTTATCTAAAAATGACATTCCTAAAAGCATATCTTTTGATGTTAATTCATAATTATAGATTTCTTCTATTGTTAATATCTTATCCCATACTTGTATTTTCACATTTCTAGCTTTATAAGTAATTAAGCTTCCTTCGTTATTAAATCCTTTAACTACTATTGGTGTTTTAAATTTATCCCATTTACTATTTCGTAAACAATTATATCTACATAAATTGGCTTCTGCTCCTGTATCTATCATTGGTGTATAATATCTGTTGTAATATCCTTCTACTATTATCTTAATTAATACATATATTTTCATATCATGTCAGAGTTCTTTTTATTAGTAATTTTTATTTATTATATGTTATGGTTAGTTGTGTATGTTCTATATTGTATGGTTTTACTTGTTCTAACCATTTTATTCCTAATATTATGTCTGCTTTTTCCATATCTTCCTTTATTTCTAATTCCTATTATTATTTCTTTTTCTGTTGTATCCTAAATAGTTATTAAACTTTTTGGTAAATCTGACCATATATTACTATTAGATTTTATTTCTTCATTTTTTACGAAATATTTTACTATAAAATTTTCTTCTTGTCCTGTATTTAGGAGTATTAAATATTCTTTTTCATTTATTGTTCCCGTTATATAATATTGAGTTAAATTAACTGTTGAAGTTATTTAATAGTTTGTTCTTTTTGATGATCCTGATGATTCTGGTTTTTCAAAAGCAATTCTTTTTGTTGTACTTATTCTATCATTTATCATTTCTAAATCTTCTTCTATACCTATATATTTGTAACTATAATCATTGTTATTAATTGTTTTTACAAATTGTTCGAAAGGACTTTCTATTTGTATTTTATTAATTTTATTTTTTCCCGTTATTTTATGTTTTGTTGTTAATACATATAGATTTTCACATCTTGCAGTAAATATTTTACTTCCTGGGGTTAGTTCTATTCCTGATATTTTCCAATATAATACTAATGATTTATCTATATTTTTATCTGCTATTGCTACTGAATAATTCACACTAATTATAAATTTAAATTTTTGGTATATTAAATTTCCTTTTATGGCAGTTATTATACTTTTTTTTTATAGGTTTTATAATTCTATCATCTGCTAAATATAATTCTATTGAAATATCTATTCCTTCTCTAAAACATTCTTTTATTAATATCTCTGTTCCTCCAAGGTCTATATATTTATTGGGTCTTCACTTTTTATATCGTTTATTTATTTATTAATTATTTTTTTGTTACTAGTGGTATACTAACTCTTCCTTTTGGATATCTACAGTCTATTACATGTTCTTTTTGGCTTACTACGTAGTATTCTTCTTTTCGTCTACTAAATATGTTTTTTATTGTTGGTATTTTAAATATTTTTTCTACACTTAAATTTAATTCTTTTCCTCTTATTTCGTCAAATATATTATTATCAAATATTATTTTTTGATCCATTCCTTCTTCATTTAAATATTCTTCCTTTGTTATTATTTTTATATCCTCTTCAGTTATTTGATTCATTTTTAGATCTTCTTCAGTCATTTGATTCATCTGATTTACTATGTATTTCATATCTGTTTCATTCTCCGAAATTTCATATATACTATCGTCACTTTCTAATTCGTAATCTATATAAACTATTTGGTTATATTCTGTATTTTCTATCTTTATTTATGATATTTGTTTCTATTTTATCTTTTTAAGCATTTTACAATTTCTAGCTAAATGTCCTAGTTTTCCACAATGATAACAAGTACAATCTTTTATAGATTTCGTTTTCCTATATGGTCTTTTATGTTTATAATTGTTTACATAATATATTTTTCTTGGTTTCTTATATATATATTTTGATTTTTTATATTTCTTATATTTCTTATATCTTTTTCTTTTCTTATAATATCTTTCTTCACATCCAAATTAAGGTGCTATTTTAACTTTGCAACATGCTAAATTTCTTATTAATGTTTTTTCTATTTTTATTTCTTTTCTATATTTTTCACATAGATTTCTATACCATTATTGTAAAAATTTTATTTTTGCTCCTAGGCTGTCTACTATTTTTGCTTCATCCCAACTCTTTATTATTTTTGAACTAAATGGTTCAGGTAATTTACTAAAATATAATCTTCTCACTTCGTTACTTTCTTCTGCATTATATGTTCCTTTATAGTAGTATTCTTTAAATGCGCACGTATACTCATCTATATTGCACATATTACATATTGCTAGTTTTACATTAAATTTCTATTTGTATCTTTTTCTTTGTTTTATTTTTCTTCTACTGTTGTCATACTGCTAAATTCATCTTTTATAGCTATTTCATATTTTTTCAATATGCCTATAGGTGTTAGTTTAGTTACTGTTGTTCCTTCCATTTTTTTTATCATCTCTTAATACCTTTTTTACTTTCTCCTGTTAAATTTAAAAACCATAATTTTTCTGTTCCTGTTAGTGTTCTTTCTATATATTCTGGTGTATCTATTGCATTTTTACCATTGTTTAATAATTATTTTGCTATATATCCTATCCATAATTGTATCGTTTTATCTATATCTATTACACAGTCTAAGTCTAAGAAGTTATAATTTTTGTTAATTATCTGTTTTAGTGTCCATTTGTATATTCATTTTTTAGGTTAAAATTTTTAAACTTATCTTAATCATGATATGTATGTTTTCTTATTTCTAATGTACTAGGTATTATATTTTCATCGTCTTCTTTATTAAGAGTATTTATTTTCGTGTTTGTATTTTCTAAGTTTTCTTCATTAATTACTTCTTGTTTTTCATTGATTTCTAACTTTTCTATATTCATTAAGATTTCTGTATATGTTTCACTATCTTTCGAATCATAATTATCTGTTTCTTCAGCATCTATTGTATTTATTTCTATTTCTTTAGTTTCTAATTCTTTTTTTCTTCTTCTAATTTTTCTTTAAATTGATTTATTTCAATTAATAATTTTTGTTCTTTATCTTTTTCTTCTTTTTCTTTTTGTCATTTTTCATACAAATCTTTTAGCATTTGTAATTCTTTTTCTAATTCAGCAATCTTACTATTTTTAGTTTCCTCTATGTTTCGTATTTCTTCTGTAGTTTGTTGTTTTATTTGATCTATTTCCTTTTTCCTATCTATTTCTTCATTTTCTTTTGCTATTCTTACCATAGCTGTTAATTTATCTTCTAATTTTAATTCTTTTTTTCTAACATTAAATATAAATGTTCACCTATTTTCTTATATCTTCTTCCTAAATTGGAAAATACTATCCTTATTTTTAATCCTTCGTGGTTTTCATATGCTTTTTCATCTATCATAAATTCTTCTTTGTTCATTTTATTTACTTGATAGTGTATAGATCATGTTGGTATATGTATTCTAGACTATCTATTTCTGATTCTAAATATGATATTTCTTCTTTTTGTTTTATTTAACTTTATATATTCTGGGTAGTAATTAGTTAAAGTTTCTTTAACATTTCTAAAAGCTTCTATATTTTTAAATTGTCTTTTCATTTTTAACAAATAAAGAGAAAATGGTCTAATACCCCCCAATCTTTATCCCAAATCTCAACTACACAACTATACTTTGAAGGGGTTTTATGACCCCCTGAACTATTTAAAAATGGAATATATAACCCCCCAAACGTTGACGCCCAGATGCGTAATGGAAAGTGACCAACACACACCTACCATGTAATGCCACCTAATTTCCACGTAATATTTTTTTTTTATATAAAAAATTAATTATTATTCTTTAATATATATATATATATCTGTATGTATATATTCTCTTCTTTGAATTTCCCTTTCCATTTCCCATTTTTCTTTCCTTTAAGAAGCATTTTTGGAAGCACAAGAATCCAGATTAATTAACGAGAAGGACCGGAGTTTGATTCATGAATATTTTGACATATCCAAAAATTCATGTGAGCAACTCAACTTGAATCAACAAAGTTGGCGTTGTCACCGCCATCAAATCGCTAATCTACCACTGTCTGTCGCCATTGCTGGAGCTCCAGTGACTTTTGGCGTCGCGGACCAGTCCTAATATGTGTGCCACCTCAATGCGAGCACACCCCAACAAAAATCATCCAAAACCGATGCTTCAATCGCCGTGAAATCGTATTTGAGCGTAGCGCCGCTGCTGACGAACTCCGATGAAGGCGGCATCGCCACTGTCTACCACCAATCGACGCAACACCACCACCAAATTTTATTTTAGCTACAGCACCAATTGTTGAATTTTTTTTTAATTTTGTCATTTGATAGAATTGAAGACAGACCCATTTGGGGTGTGTGTTCTTGAAATGGAATGGAATTAGTTATTTATTTTTTATGGAATTTCAGAATTTGGTGTGTATGGGGAGCAACCATGGTGTTTTGTTTTTTGTTGAAGAGAAGAAAGAAAATGAAGAAGAAGACTAAGAAGAAGAAATGTCATTGATGAGTTATTGGTGCCATTGTTTGTGAAGAAGACGAATTGAAGAGGAAGAAAGAAAAATATCATTGATGAGTTCTTGGATGTCATTGATGTCATTGTCTGTGAAGAAGAAGAAGAAGAAGAGAATTGAAAAATTGAAGAAGAATTAAGGAAGAAGAAAGAAAATGAATTGAAGAAGAAGAGAAAGAAAATAAATAAAGAAAAATAATAATTAAAATTATATATATTTATCTAAAGAAATATTAAAATTAAATTTTTAATAAAAATTTCGGTTTTCACTCTCCTTAAAGAAAGTGAAACGCACACTCTTGCCACATCAGCGTTTGGGGAGGGGGTATATATTCCATTTTTAAATAGTTCAGTGGGGTCATAGGACCTGTTTAAAGTATAGTTGTGTAGTTGGGATTTGGGGGAAAGGTTGGGGGGTATTTGATCATTTTCTCACAAATAAATAACAACGTAAATAGTAAAAGCTCATAATTAATAATTAAATTAACATTTCTAAAATTAACATTTCTCATAAATAAATTAACACATACCTACTTGTACATTTTTTAAATAACGTAGCTCTGATATCAATTGTCGGGGGATGTGGGTAACTTGGATAATTTACGTGGATACCAAATAGATAACTAGTACAATTCAGTATGCCCATGTATTTTCACTGATGCATTATGTTTATTGTTTTATAAAATGCTCCCATTATGATATATAAAAACATGTTATTTTGGCTTGTTTCACATACCAGTACATTTTATATTGACCCCTGTATTTCAGGTTCTAAGGCCCAGTCTAGCAATCCTGCTAAACAGTAGATTGTTGTCACACATTAAGGGTTGGTGAGCCTCCCTTACTTCGGAAGGCGTCTTGTTTACTTATGTTGATCTCATTGTTTTTATTTCATGGTCTGACCAGGCTGTCCCGGTTTCTAACAGATTGTTGTTTTCAGTTGTAGTAGAGATTTCACAGACGTGTATTAGATGGTTTAAGTTTTATTGAACTTATGTTCGCATTACTCAGTTGAGATATTAAAGTGATCATGTTTGTGTTTATTTTTCGTATTTCCTTACAGTATATGAATTGTGTATATGATTGTCAGTTAGAGAAGGGCTCTCGAGCCTTCATGGTTCGGAATGCTCGTCCCGATCTAGACCTCGATTCGGGTCATGACAAGAGTAGGGACCTACCAAAATAGAGAGACGGAGAGCAACATCTTGATAAGCTTTTGGACCTTTGGACTATCAGACCTACTTAACAACAACAATAAATTAAATCAGGATACCATAGATCTCAAGAACGGAAAGCCTACACTATAACTTTGACAAAAGGTATCACTACCTAGTTGAAACAGTCAAATAAAAAATTGATATGTTCTTGATTTGTTATTTGTAATGTGTTTTGCTCACCTTTACAGGAAGCTCGAGGATAACCGAAAATTATGCATCAACTTTAGATAAAAAAAATTTGTTTAATACACGTGCAAGCATCAATAAGGTATTTTATAATACGTTGCAATATCATTGTGTTTATAAATCAAATAGATCAGAAAAATTTAAATTAATAAACTTGTCGTCTTTGGTATAAATAACTGAGCTCATGAAGGATAAAAGTAATGGAGGAAATCTGTTTATGTAGAGGCTTTTTGAATGATTTCATCATAGACTATATTGTATGATGAATGAATCATCACTATCTGTTGTGGGCGGTAAAATTATTAGCTTTACACAATGGAAACTTTTTTGCTGTTGATAGTGTCACGCCTCGGTTTTAGATTGGTATATCAACTTACAATATATTAGCCTATGCCAAAAAAAAACTGAAAATTGACTTGTTATAACTATTTAAAAATACTTGATAAGGATGATATAAAAAGTTTCTTTTGTTTGAGAACATGCAATTGACAAGTTAGGGTTTTCAAACTGAACAAGTGGTTCTTACAACTACAATTAAAAATAAAAACCTAAATAGAAAGAAATTTTTGATTCACTAAAAAACATGACTGTAACTTTTACTTAATTATAATAGATTTGGTCTTAAATAATTGAATACTGTAACATTAAATTGAATACTCTTTTTCATTGGATGTTTTATTTTTTATTTAATTATATAATTGTTTTTGTTTGAATTATTAGATAAGCCCGAAAATTATCCTAGCAATACCGAAGAAGTGAAACCCTAGCGTTCAAATCAAAGCTCCAAAGAAGATAAATTGCCAACACCAGACGAAATCAATATTTTCCAATAAAATTACTAATCATATACAAGGTATCCGGTTCTTTTTGAAACCATGGATGATGCTATTGAATGTACAGATCATATACTTCTCTCTCTCCCTCTTTCCTTAGTGTGATTGAGATCGTGCTTGTCTGTGACCCGAGTCATCATTCGGGGATGAATGATCCCCAATAGGGGATAATATAAAACCCCTTAGCATTCTCGACATAACACCACTCTTAGAGAGCTTACAACCTGAAATTGTTCTAAGTATTAAAGATTTAGACATATTTTTAGCCCTTCAATAAATTTTAAATTGATCTTTCTGACTCCAAGATGTAGATTTTTGAGTTGATTCATCTTCAGGGGTATAAAGGGGATATCTCGGAGAAGTTTCAGATTTTTTGGACGAGGATTGAGATGTGTTTGGATTTCGAAAATAGTAGGTCATCGTGATTGCACCGCGTCGCAGTGCCTATAGCGATGAGGCCTATGGCGCGTCATGGTGGGTCCTAAAAATAGGTTTCAGTTGCGAATTTAAATTCCAAGGGGCAGCCTCATCTTTTTCCTGTAGACCCAAATCGTGATAACAATAGATTAAGACCTCATTATGGCATTATATGCTCAAATTACTCAATTTCTCTCAAAAACTAAACCCTAACTCTTCCTCAATGTCACACCTCTTTTTCGACACCAAAAGAAATAATTTTAAGTTCGAAAGGGTTTTATTGTTAAGTGACAGAAAAATAAAAAATTTGTTTCGAAAAAAAGGATTATTTACATTATTTTTTCTTATTCAGAGTCGCCACTTCACATAATCTGGGGTGCCAAGTCATGTTTGGAAAATCCTTTTCGAAACGATTTTGACTCTTTAATACTGGTTTGCGAATAAAGATTCCGGCTAAGGAATTCTGTTGACCGAGGCGAAGGGGTTAGGCACCCCTCGATCCCGTGGTTTGACCACAGTCGCTTGGCAGAGCGTATCGACTAAATTGACATTACAAATGCATAAACCACACAGAGCACGCAAAAACAATCACTCAAGCAAACAAAAATAAAATAATCTAAAATTAATGTCCAGTCCAATTATTACAACCCGAAATATAAAAGGTACTGAAAGTAAACCTACGCTAATCCTAAACTAAGCTCCAATACTTTACCCGATGCCTTGGGCCTTCATCACGAAACTGCTTTGCCTGCAAGATACCTCGGGGCATTCTCCGGCGAATAAGTACATAAGGCCTCAGGGCATTCCCCGACTAAGTTAATACATTTTTTTTTAGTACGAGAAAACCAAACTATTCAATAGAACTTCAATCACCCAACAAAATTTCAAACATTCAACAAAACATTTAATCCTAACTTTGCCTACCCAAACCACATTCTATCAGGATACTATTGCGTTTAGTAACATCTACGAATCAGAATCAACCCTAATTTACCAACATTAATATCCAATTCAAATCAAACAAACTAATTAATGAACCCGAGTTAATATTCACTTCTGTCGAGTTTCCATCCCAACCTAAACCAACAAATCTTCAACTACCAAATCAATTTTTTAACTTGGTATCGAAAATTAACCAAGACGCAAATCAAGTGATCGATTAACCAACTTTCGTGATTCAGACAACACCAAATCAAATAGAGAAAGATTCACACAATATCAATTCACTACACCACATATCAAAATTAAAAAAATTACTAAAAGGGATCAGAAATGGACCTTTTGATATTGACTTTCGTTGATAATAAACAAAACCCAGAATTGAAATTTCAAATGGAACCCCATCAGCGACGAACTCCGAATTCGATACTCAAACTTATCTCAATAGATTGATCAATATGAATGAAAACCAAGTCCCAGAACCCGAAATGAGAATCAACAAACTTAAGCTATATATCATGAGAACCAGAGAAATCCGTACAGGATCCTAATGAGTTTTGAATGGAATCGAAAGCCAATCGAGATTCACTCGACTGATTTAGGATGCCGCGACTCCCGTAGCTTCAGTGATGACCGTAAACAAACAGAAACGTACCAGTTGTGCCATATTCTGATGGGTTTAAACAGATTTGTGACAGTCTTGATGCACTTCCGATGAGTTTATCACCAGAACAATAACGAAATAACGATACTCCCCTAGCTCTCACATTCCCTTCTACTTCGTTCTCTCTCTATCATTGTCAAATATCTTTCTCTACCTAGTTTTCTATTGATTTACTCCCAATCTCACTGGGTGTGCGATTTTGTGTGTTAGTGCATGTTTTATGGTGAGATTTATGTGTGTGTCTCGTTGGTGAGTGAAGGTGCCAATGAGTAAAAATGAAGCCCTTGGCTGTGAGCTTTTATGGAAGTGATGATGGATAAAGAAAAATCCAAAGGCAATGCTCTAAAAATGGCCTCCTATGGTGTATTTATTGTTTATGTATATTCTGAGAGTGATGTGAATGAATGGAAAAATGGGAATTCCCCCTTTTTAATAGTGTGTGGGCGCCCCTCCTTTTCTTAATGTGGAAAATCCATTTTTGGTCCTTTTTTCCATCTATATCCGTGTATGGATATGTACATATATGTTAGGGGTTTGGGGTAGGGTGACGTGGGGTAGAGTTTGTTAGGGTAGGGTAGGTAGGTGTCTTGTTTTGATTGGATAGGTTGTTAGGATAAAAATAAAATTAGTTAGGGGAATGTTATTTTTGTCATTTTGTGGAGGGTACACGGTAGGATAAGGTAAAAAATAGGTAAAAACAATATCGGGGAGGGACGAAATTAGGTGTCTACATCATGCCCCCTTTGAATGTAAACACAAAGTGTTTTCAGACAAACCAGTAGACAGTAAGACCAAATTTTGACCCGACCATTATTCAAAGAAAGAAACAGAAGAAAGAAGGACAACCGGGTCTTGACTTAAGACATCCTACCTACCCAAGTTATGAGAGAATCAAGTCACGGGTATTTCAACGGATTGGAACAGAAGTAGACTATACCGAGTTGGAGAGTCGAGTGAGGTTCCATCGAGGTTCTGGTTTGTGGCTCAATCGTTACATTAAAAAATGAAAATTATAAGTTAAAACATAAATAAAATTACAAAATCCTATCTATACATCTTCTGTTTGCTCTTGACTCGACTTTTATTACCCTATTCTTCAGGCGGGATCCTGACTTGCCAATTCCTCCAACTTGTTACTTGGCTTTCAATTGCTTCGCTTTGTTGCTTCACTTTTCGTTTCTTCACCCTATTCTCCAGGCGGGCTCCTGACTTGCCATTCCATCACTTTGTTGCTTGACGTTCATTACTTCACTCTGTTCTCTAGGTGGGCTCCTGACTTGCTATTTCATCACCTTGTTCTTCAGGCGAGCTCCTGAAACCCAAAATTAAAACTAGAACGAAAATTATCCCAAACAAAACTATAGTAAAGTAGTATTTCATTTTTGAAAACGTTGTCCCATTTTCCAGGAGGGTCCTGAACAAAAAGTAAAGTTCCATTTTTCAGGAGGGTCCTGAACTGAAAGTAAATTCCCATTTTCCAGAAAGGTCCTGAACATAAAGTAAATTCCCATTTTTCAGGAGGGTCCTGAATTGAAAGTAAATTCCCATTTTCCAGGAGGGTCCTGAACATAAAGTAAAATTCCATTTTTCAGGAGGGTCCTGAACATAAAGTAAATTTTCATTCTTCAGGAGGGTCCTGGACATAAAATAAATTCCCATTTTTTCAGGAGGGTCCTGAACACAATATAAATTCCCATTCTTCAGGAGGTTCTTGAACATAAAGTAAAATCCCATTTTTCAGGAGGGTCCTGAACATAAAGTAAAATTCTATTTTTCAGGAGGGTCCTGAATTGAAAGTAAATTCCCATTTTCCAGGAGGGTCCTGAACATAAAGTAAATTCCCATTCTTCAGGAGGGTCTTGAACATAAAGTAAAATCCCATTTTTCAGGAGGGTCCTGAATTGAAAGTAAATTCCCACTGATGTGGATTTCCAATGGTAGCTGAATTAAGAGAAGTGAATTTCCCCCTATTTCAACAAAGAAAATTTGTCAGTTAAAAACTTAGAGGTGGCTTGCAGCTTTTGGCTTCTCAAGTATCTGCCCCAGCACTCGTTCCTTTCATCTTTGTTCTAAATTGCTAACACTTGACCTATCTTGCCGCATCATTGACTCGAATCCAGATTGAGGGAAACGAGTTCTGACTCGAACAAAGGGTTTCCATTTTACCATGCCTCTGAGGGTCACCCTTTTCCCAAATCTGAATGCTTCCACAAATCCAACAACCTGTAAGTTGATAGAATTCCTTTATTTCATGTTGAATTACGATCATATTTCTTTCTTGTGCTGTTCCTTGGCTTTTCCTCATATAATTGAAAAGACTGGTAGTAAATTTTGAAATCCTTTCTAACTTTTTTTGACACAGACTTGACTTAAAATATAAAGAAACTATGGTGACTTTTATTTTAATAAATGATAATAAAAAGACAAAAAGCATAAATATGTAAATGAAAGAAAAGGGCAATCTCCCATATTCAAAAAGAAAACTTATCTGAATACGACAACCAACTCCAATGAGTATGACATGCATTTGGATTAAGCTACCTGATCTTCCTATCCAAACTCCCCATTTGTTGAGTTCGTTCCTTTGCCGCTGAGCAGATTCTTCAAATCCATTGGAATCATACATCACATTCGATTGACGACATCTTAAAAGACTTTCAACAACGAATCTCTTTCTTTTCACTTTTCACTTTTCTCTTGAACTCGCCATCCCCTTACGGTGCCCGTGAGGGTTTTCACCAATAAGACTCTCTCGTTTTTATTTCTCTCCACTCACCATCGCCTTATGGTTCCTGCAAAGGTTTTCACCAATAAGACTCTCTCATTTACATTTCTCTCAACTCACCATCGCCTTATGATGCCCACGGGGGTTTTCACCGATAAGACTCTCTCATTTTTGTATTTCCTTCTTGATTTCTTATGCTGAGGGAGACCAGTGGTACCTCACAATGTATCATCCTATCCATTGCATGCTTAGCCTTAACATTATCAAAAATTAATCTGAAGGACTTTCTTTGGTTGTAACTTGGCTTTTGGATAAGGTTAGAAAAGGATGGCAAAGGGTTCAAACGACACTTGAAGTGGGGGTGGGACTTACAACTTTTGGAATCGACTCAAACAACACATTAACTCATGCCCTAGTTTTTGTTGACTGGGTGAATCTTAAATCTTTATTTGGTTGGACCGAGCCCGAAATAGGGCAGCCTACATATCTCACTCCCGAGAGAGGAGAATTACGTCGCACATAGTTCCATCAGCTTATTCTTTGTTTTGATTGGATTTTTTTTCTTTTTATTTTCAAACTCTTTATTTTATTATTATTTTCTTGACTTCTATCTTTGACTCTATATTGATTCCAAAAGAGGGATATGAAAGAAAATTAAAATGAAGCTCAAATGGGTAAACAAAGGATGACATAATATTTGGATAGAAGAATAAAATGCCTTCATCATATCAATATTAAAAAATGCAAGTACTAAACATGCAATAAAATCAACAAAGGATAAAATATCATACATAATATCTTTTGACCGCATCAGCATTGATAGCCATTTCTGCCATTTTGCCTTCAGTATCAGTCAAATATAAAGCTCCATTGGGCAACACTTTCTTCACAACGAATGGACCTTGTCAGTTAGGGGAGAAATTTCCTTTTGCTTCAACCTGGTGAGGAAGGATACGTCTCAATACCAACTGACCAACTTCAAAATTCCTAGGACGGACCTTTTTGTTATACGCTCGGGCCATCCTCCTCTAATACAACTGGCCATGACACACAGACGTTAGCCTTTTTTCCTCAATCAAACTCAAATATTACCCATTCGTCATCATCAATCTCTTCTTCTACAATGACTCGAAGAGAGGGAATTTCAACTTTTACAGTGATGACTGCTTCTGTCCGATACACCAATAAATATAGAGTTGCCCCTGTTGAAGTGTGAATAGTATTGCGATAACCTAGTAATGCAAACGGCAACTTTTCATGCCATTGTCTAGACCGTTGTACCATTTTTTGCAGTATCTTTTTTATATTCTTATTGGCGGTTTCTATAGCACCATTGGCCTTTGGGCGATATGGAGTAGAATTTCGATGTGTGATCTTAAATTGTTAACACACTTCTTGCATCAAATGACTATTGAGATTGGTAGCATTGTCTGTAATTATCATCTTAGGAATTCCAAATCTACAAATAATATTGGCATGAACAAAATCTACCACAGCCTTCTTTGTCATTGACTTGAAAGTTACTGCTTCTACCCACTTTGTGAAGTAGTCAATGGCTACCAAAATGAATCTATGTCTATTTGATGCCTTTGGCTCAATCATTCCAATCACATCCATTCCCCAAGACACGAACGTCCATGGAGCGGCCATTGCATGCAACTCAATAGGAGGAGAACGTAGCAGATCACCGTGTACCTAACATTGATGACACTTTCAAATAAATTGAATAGAATTCCTCTCCATAGTAAGCCAGTAATAAACTGCTCGAGTAATCTTCTTTGACAAGACATGAACGTTCATATGCTACCCGCATACTCCAGAGTGTATTTCAACCATGATTTCCGAGGCTTCTCTTGCATCTACACACCTCAAAAGTCCCAGATCTGGGGTTCTCTTATATAAGATTCCCCCACTTAAGAAAAAATCCACTAGCCAAATGTCTAATAGTCCTCTTTTGATCATTGGTGGCATATGCTGGGTATTCTCCTGACTGAATGTATCGCTTGATATCCAAGAACCAAGGTTCTCCATCAAGCTCTTCTTCAACCGCATTACAGTAAGCATGCTGATCACGACTTTGTATATGCACTAGATCGATGTAGGCTTTATCAGGATGTTGGAGCATTGAAGATAGAGTGGCTAAAGCATCAGCAATTTTATTATGAATCCTTGGAATATGCCTAAATTTTACTAACACAAACTGTTGACATAGCTCCTACAAGCATTGTCGATACGGGATGTGCTTCAAATATTGCGTCTCCCAATCGAGTTGAATTTGATGGACGATCAAATTTGAATCTCCCAACACCAATAATTGTTGGACTTCCATATCAACAGCTAACCTCAAACAAAGACTGCAGGCTTCAAACTCTGCCATATTGTTAGTACAGTAGAATCAAAGTTGTGCTATTACTGAGAAATGTTATCCCAATTCAGAGATAAGAACCGCACCTATTTCGACTCCTTTCATATTGACAGCTCCATCGAAGAACAACTTCCAACCTGGATCAGAATCTATGACAACTTCATCGACACACGACACTTCTTCATCAGGAAAATATGTCTTTAATGGATCATACTCTTCATTGATGATATTCTCAGCAAGATGATCTGCCAAGGTTTGGGATTTCATGGCGGTTTGAGTCACATATACAATGTCGAACTCGGTAAGCAATATTTTCCACTTTGCCAATCGACCTGTCGGCATAGGCTTCTGAAAGTATACATTAAAAGATCCATGGGGGAGATGAGATAAGTAGTATAGGATGAGAGATAATGCTTTAACTTCTGTGCTACCCAAGTTAGGGCACAACACGTCCTTTAAAGAAGAGTATACCTGGCCTCATATGTGGTGAACTTCTTGTTCAGATAATAAATAGCCTTCTCCTTTTTGCCTGTGGCATCATGTTGACCCAGGACACAACTGAAAGAATTCCCCATGACTGATAAATATAAGATCAAAGGCCTACCAGGATCTGGGGGTACCAGCACTAGCGGATTTGACAAATATCTTTTGATTGGATCGAACGCTTCTTGATATTCTTCAGTCCATTTTACCACAACACTCTTTTTTAGCAACTTGAATATGGGCTCACAAGTGGTTGTGAGTTGAGCAATAAACCTGCTAATGTAGTTCAGTCTACCAAGAAAACTCATCACCTCCATCCGATTCTTGGGCGGGGGCAAACCCTGAATGACTTTGATTTTCGAGGGATCCAATTAAATCCCCCACGGCTGACTACAAACCCTAACAACTTTCCAGACAAAACTACAAATACATATTTTTCCGGGTTGAGGTTAAGATTATACCTGCGAAGCCTTTCAAAGAACTTTCTTAAATCATTAACATAGTCGGCCAGACTTTTTGACTTAATAATCACATCATCCACGTAGACCTCAATCTCCTTATGCATCATATCATGAAACATAGTGGTCATGGATCTCATGTATGGTGCTCCAGAATTCTTCAAATCGAACGGCATGACTCGATAACAATGAGTCCCCCATGGTGTGATAAAAGACGTGTTCTCCGCGTCTTCATCGTCCTTAATGATCTGGTGATATCCGGCATAACAATCCACAAAAGAGGCAACCACATGTTTAGCACAGTTGTCTAGTAAAATATGGATATTGGGTAGTGGAAAATCATCTTTTGGACTTGCACTACTTAAATCATGGTAATCAACACATTCTCAAATTTTGCCATCTTTCTTTGGTATGGGAACAACATTGGATAACTACATAGGAAAACAAGCCACTCGAATTACTTTGGATTTAAGTTGTTTTATGATTTCCTCTATGATTTTAATACTAACATCAGTTTTAAACATCCTGAACTTCTGTTTGAAAGGAGGGAATGCGGGGTCAGTTGGAAATTTGTGAGCCACTAATTCAACTCTTAAACCAGTCATATCATCATAAGACTATGCAAAAACATCCTTATAACCAATTAATGCTTGAATCATTCCATATTTTAGCTGTGGCAAAGCATGTACACTGATTTTAGTTTCCCTAACATCTTCTTGATTCCATAGATTTATTGGCTCAATCTCATTCAAATTAGGATTCGGTTTATCTTCAAACTGTTCCAACTCCTTGCTTATTTCTTCTAGTTCTTCTTCTTCATCATATTCCCCATCCTGCTTCATTACATCTTGATTAGTTTGGATTTTAAGATCAGGCTGAAAATTCCGAATGCATGTCATGTCATTAGAATCAGAATAAAGAGATCTGTATATAAAAAAAATGAAAAATAAAATATATTAGACACGAAACAAAAGGGACATTGCATTTCAATAAATAAAAAGATAGAAGGGTTTAAGCATAGATGCCAACATAACATAAACAAACTAAAATCTGAATTACAACCCTGAAATAACACGGATAAACAGAAATAAAAACAAAATAAACTACCAAAACTCCCTCCTGACGGGGAGAGGAGTGACTTCCCAATTATTGAGCCGGACAGCTGGACCTATGAATTGCACATCTACCATACTGGTACCTTCTCCTGCTTCGACCATATCAACTTCAATAAAAACGTTCTGGTAGTCATCAACTAATTCAACTTCAAATTTCACATGCTTTGTGACACCTCTCTTAAAAAATAATTCACTGAGTAGTGGCATTGGGCGAGGGAGTGATTATGTTTCCTTTTTCCTTCCCTTGGCTCTCTTCAGATCTTCCACCGTAGGCTCAAATACCATACCAAATGTGCCCACGTTCTTCCTCGGACATATGGGATGAACTATACGATATATAGACGCTCCCAAACCCTTTCCTGGCTCAAATTCATATTTCCAAAGTTCACTCACCATCATGATAGAAGTTGAAGACAATTGCGGTCCCGGTATAACCTGCCATTCAAGGATACGATTCACTGGCACTGTATCAAAAATTTGATATACAAATGTCTCCTCTAAATTATTTGCTTCAATTAGAGACAAGGGAGAATCTTCGCAGGCAGACAAATCTCCTTCACCATGAATAACCACTTCTTGCCTATCATGCTCAAACTTAATCATTTGATGCAGAGTAGATGCAACCACCTTGGCCTTGTGGATCCACGACCTTCCCAACAACAGATTGTAAGAAGAATCTATATTCAATACTTAGAACTCTATGGCAAATTCAACAAGACCTACGATCAACATTAGTTCTATTTCGCCAATGGAGTTTGATTTTGCCCCATCGAAAGCCCTAACACATACATTGTTAGGCCTGATTCTGTCAGCACCAATATTCAACTTTTGCAAAGTAGAAATAGGGCAGATATTTGTACCTGAACCTCCGTCAATCATAACATGAGTGACGTAGAAATCTTCACACTTCACTGTAATGTAAAGGCCCCAATTATGCCCTGTACCTTCAACAAGCAATTCATAGTTAGAAAAGCTGATCAGATTGACCTCAACGATTCTTTCGACCATTTTCTCAAGATGAGTTATTATAATCTCCCTAGGAACATATGCTTCATTTAATACCTTCATTAAAATATCACGATGCTTCTTGGAGTGCAACAACAAAGATAAGAGGGAAATTTGAGCAGGGGTTTTCTTCAACTGGTCTATTATTGAATACTCTGGCAATTTCATCTTTTTCAAAACTTCTTCGACTTCTTCTTTGGTGATAGGATTTTTGATAGATGATGGTACACTCACAATTTTCTTGGACTTTTTTAAACTTTTAGGCACGAAGCATCTTCTTGACCTAGTCAAACCCCCTACCTCATCTACATCTTCCCCTACTTCTTTCCCGTGATAGGTCATTACAGTTCGCCTATAATTCCAGGGAACCCTTATCGTATCAACTATTAGAGGTTGGGTCACCCGTTTGAGGACAATAGGCACTGCCAATGCTCCTTTCATCATCAATATGGGCTGACTCAGAGCTCCTACCACAGTCAACTTAGGTTTATTCTTACTTAAATCAACATACCTTCTGGCGCCTTGTACTGTGATAAGGGGTTTCTTTATGCTTTCTTGGTCTTTATCTTCTCTCATTCTTTCCTAGCTCAATGACATTTCTTTCAAAGACTCTGCTACATTCACAAATCTCTTCTCAATGGTCTATACCTTGGCAATAAGCTTATAACACCTTGAAGACTATTTCCCATCATATATAAAATCTAACATATTGGTTTCAGCATGGGTTGGCAGCAGATTCTGGTTAATGTTTGGACCCTCCGGGGCCTAGACCAGCATCTGATTTGTGTTAATTAAATCTTGGACAACTCTCTTTAAATGCTAGCATTTCTTGATATCATGGCCTAGCATGTTAGAGCAGTGTGCATACCTTAAAGAATAATCGAGATTCCTCGACGGTGGGTTTGAAAGCCTTCCTTTAATTGGGCTTAAGACCTTCAACTTTCTCAACCTATCAAATAGGATAGCATATGACTCCCCAAGAGGCGTGAATCAATTTTTGACCGCCTTCTCTTTCTATACTCGGGCCTAGGTTAAAAACCGGGTCTGGAGGGGTTTTGGTAATTCGGTGGAGCGAATGGGCGATTTTGTGGAGCTTGCGTACGCCACTATAGGTAAGAAGGGGTTTGGGCATATGGCTGCGCGCTATATACTGGGTACGGGGGGTAGTGGAATGGAATATAGAGGATTTTGTGGAGGGTAGTAATGATGGGGAAAGATATATGGAGCTTGGGCGTAGACTTGGGCTTGGGATTGGGGATAGGGACAAGGTGGTCTTTTGGGATAGAAATGGGTTCCAGCTACGACAGTCGCCACTTCCTGTTTCTTCTTTTTACCTCCAAATATGCCAGATCCACCTTGAATCGCTTGTGTGGTGGCTTTTAATGCGGCAAAACTCACTGTTCGACCGGTCTTAATTCCATCCTCTATCATCTCCCCCATTTTGAGGACTTCAATAAAAGACTTTCCCATTGTTGGAAGTAAATTGAAAATAGGTCTCATCCTCTGCCTGAATGAAAACCTCTACCAACTTACTTTATTTCATTAGAGGCTTTACCTTGGAAGCCTGTTCACGCCACCTTATCGCGTATTCCCTAAAACCTTCAGTGCTTCTCTTTTTCATGTTGACCAAGGATTTTTCGTCTAGAATCAGGTCAATATTATACTAAAAATGTTGAACAAACTCAGAAGAAACTCCATCCCAGCTGTTCCACTTGTCGATATCTTGATCGATAAACCATTCTGAAGCCAGATCAGAAAAACTCTCGCCAAAGAAGGCCATGAGCATCTCTTCCCTTTCTCCTGCAGCCCTCAAATTTTATTTAGGGTAGCGAGATCATTTTAACATCATCCCGATTTTTATCTACACTTATTCTTATTTACACTAATTATTATTATTAGTTTTTATTATATTTTTTTTTCTTTCCCTCTTTTTTTTCATTTTTTTTTTGTATCAATCTCTGTTCTTTTCCTTTCTTGTCTCATTATCCTTTCTTTCTTTTCTTCTCTCTCTATCTACCTTCATTTTATCATTCTTTATGGATTTTGCTTTTCTTTTTTTAAAAAAAAATAAAAAACAATGAAACAAAATGATTAGATCAAACCAAAAAGCAGGTTGCTTACGTATCATGTTATACATGAATCAAATCTTGCGTAGTTCGGGCAGCATATGCATAAACATTACATAATTGATTTTTTTTTTGCAAAAACGAAAACAAACAAACAAAAGAAAGATGTAACCTCATAACATTTAATGAAAGAAAGAAACAAAACATGCAACGAATTTAGGACCACTTTAGAAACTTAAACAACTAATACAAAATAATATTCTAGACCTCTAAGACGACATACATGAAATTACTGATAAAGACCCTAGTACCAAAACAACTTGACTCCGACTTAAAACTGATGCCACCCTACAATGACAGAAACATAAAATAGTCAAGCCGAATAAAGATAAGAAATGCTCTTTTAGACCGGTGCTCTGTGTGATGACCCTGGCTGAGATGGACCTGCCTATGAAGTTCTCTTTCTCCCATTCAAACTTTACAACATATCCTGTAAAGACACCCTGATATTAGGGAAGAAGCTTCAGGCCCGTATTCCTTCCTCATATGGAGTGCACTTGGAAAGATTATTCTGACACCTTTCTACTGTCTTGAAAAAATCTTCTATCTGAACTCTCAGTGTGTCCACTTTGAACCCCGTACTTTTTATCCTGATGGTCGTCAACTATGCATTCTTGCTGTATTCTCCCTCTAAGTAGCGCTGGTAAGGGTTGACTGATACCCCGAGGGAAAGATTGAAGCCAGACCCCATATCCCTGAGTGTACCCCGGATTATCCAAACTTTCTTTGAGGGTGTCCACACCTAGCTTTGTTGCATGCTTCCAGAACTGCTCGCATTTTCTTTCACCTAAGGCTTGGTCTTTGAAGTACTCAACATCATTTAGAAGATCCACTATTGGTGGCACATCCTGCGTCCTACCCAACTGGCGCATAACCGTAGAAGGACTGTATGGTCTAGTGCAATTAAGCCCTAACATAACTAGAAGGATCTGCATTTGACAACCAAACAAGATTATCTTTGGTCGAAGCCACATTCAAGTCCACAAAATGTTATCCCCGGTCCTTGACTCAAGAAATTCAATCCAAGCGTCGACTCCCACGGGTAGCGAGAATTTATCCAAACGCAACCTGAGGTCCATGGCTTTCACTCGATTGGGAATACAACGATCTACCAAGTCTGGTCTAACTAAAGAAGGCACATGCAAATGCTTCATCATCCATAACTGCAATATCAGGTTACTGCCCTAAAAAAATCTCACCCCCCTTTACTTCGGTTAAAGCCTTATATATTTCTGTTAAGATCATGGGTATGAGAGTGAACCTGCCCTTTTGATTAATGCCTTTGTCATTTTGATCCTTATGAAATAGAGCCATCGCCATAGATTGCAAACGTGTATTAATACGTCTTTCTTCTAGCAGAAACACTAAAGTACCTAACAAAGCGACGGTGAAGACTTCAAGACGCTTTCTCTCCCACTTCTCCTTAGTCATAGAAATTCATCCCAAAAGCAATCAAAACCTTACGAGGGCCCGAATCTATTGAACAAAAAATCTAAGGATACCCACGAATCACTTAAACAACCCAAACGCATACCCTTACCTTCAAAACCACAAGACTGCAAAAATCTCACGCCAGTATGATTTCGTGCTCGGATCATATCCTTCTCGATATAGGGCAAATGCAACAAACCAGATATTTCTACCAAAGTAGGAGTCATTTCGCATTCCCCAAACCTGAACACCAAACTACTTGGACGAGGGGTAACATGCAGAAGTTCCGTAAGATCACCCAATATTTTAATCAGTTTCTGCTGATCAACATAGTTAAATATTTCCCACAACTTGAGTAACTTTTTGGGCACCTTGACAACCATCAGGACTCTAGACTTGGTGGACAAATCCATCCTGTAATAACCCATAAAACGCTATCTCAAAAAATTCGATAGGAGTAGAAGATTCCCAACCCTTGGGATTTTTGACGCAAACATATGTCGATAGGACAAATCACTTCACGACTCCAATTTTTCGAACAGAAGTACTGAGCAAAATCAGTCTACTTGGATAACAACTCTAGATTAAGGGTCGAGAGACCTAGGCTAATAATAAGACAAAGGCCAACACAAAGATTACCGGACCCACCGAGGGTTGCCTACGTATCCTAACTCGAGGGAAGGAAATCAGGTATGCGTAGTTCATCCGGATTGGACAATTAATGATTAACTAATAAATTGACCTTAACTTAAGAGACAACCAAAAACAAACGAATGAAAACTTTTTGGATTTTCAACTAGACATTTCAACTAAGACTGACACCACCAATTATGAAAAAAATCTTTTTTGGTATTTCGTTTTTCACAAATAAGTAGAAAAGGCAAACAAAACCCTTTTTCTCATTTTTTTTTTGTTGAAATTACGGTACTTTGAGAAGATGAATGCAGAAACGTAAAAATAAATCTTTTTGAGTTTTTGGATCCTGAAAAACAAAAGTCATAAAGAACTCTAAAATAAACTATGACACTCCTTTTGATTCATTTTTTTGACTCACTTTTTCAATTTTTTTCCTTTTTCATTTTTTCCTACGAACCTTACTCATAACAATTTTTTTTTCCAAATCAGTCCGTCAAATGACCACGTTACCCTTAAAGATGCAAAAGTTATCACGTAGGGATACTTTAGAGGTGAGTCTCCTACAAAGAGTCATGTGGGTCCCTCTAGGTCTCAGTATGATGCACATAAGAATGACCTAAATGCTGACCTACATTATGGTTCACTAACAAGGCTGCTCGGGGGAGCGTATGATCGATAGTCGCTGCTTTGCTTTCCACCTACTACATAACACCGACGGCTACCCCCCTAAAATAAGGGTAACTCAACCAGAGGTCGTGTACAACACGTGTACTACAAACCTTTTGCAGAAAGAAGGCCTGGGGGTAGACACATCATGAAACATATAAAAGCGGTAACACATAGGATAAATACTATAAACAAAGAGCACGAAAAACGAACAAAAGTGAAAACAATAACACAAACAAAATCACAAACAATGCTTATACACTCGTAATACCAAACAAAGCCGAGATGACTCCAAAAATAGCTCGAATTCTAAAAAGTTAGATTCCCCAGTAGAGTCGCCAGAGCTGTCACACCACTTTTTCGACTCCAAAAGAAAGAATTTTAAGTTCAAAAGGGTTTTATTATTAAGTGAAAAAAAATGAAATTTTTTTTTCGAAAAAAAGGATTATTTACATTATTTTTTCTTATTCAGAGTCACCACTTGGCATAATCTGGTGTGCCTAGTCACCTTTGGAAAATTCTTTTCAAAATGGATTTAACTCTTTAATACTGGTTTGCGAATAGAGATTCCGACTAAGAAATTCTGTTGACCGAGGGAAGGTGTTAGGCACCCCTCGATCCCATGGTTTGACTACGGTCGCTTGGCAGAGTGTATCATCTAAATAGACATTACAAATGCATAAACCATACAAAGCACGCAAAAATAATCACTCAAGAAAACAAAAACAAAATAATCCAAAATATAATATCCAGTCCAATTATTACAACCCAAAATAAAAAAGGTACTGAAAGTAAACCTACGATAATCCTAAACTAAGCTCCAATGCTTTAACCAATGCCTTGGACCTTCATCACGAACCTCCTTTGCATAAAAGATACCTCGGGGCATTCCCCGACGAATAAGTACATAAGTCCTCGGGGCATTCCCCGACTAAGTAAATACATTTTTTTTCACTACAAGAAAACCAAACTATTCAATAGAACTTCAATCACTCAACAAAATTTCAAACATTCAACAAAACATTTAATCCTAATTTTGCCTACCCAAACCACGTTCTATCATGATACTATTGGGTTTAGTAACATCTATGAATTAGAATCAACCCTAATTTAACAACATTAATATCTAATTCAAATCAAACAAACTAATTAAGCAACCTGAGTTAATATTCACTTCTATTGAGTTTCCAACACAACCCAAACTAATAAATCTTCAACTACCAAATCAATTTATTAATTTGGTATAAAACATTAACCAACACGCAAATCAAGTGATCGATTAACCAATTTCCGTGATTCAGACAACAACAAATCCAATAAAGAAAGATTCACACAATATCAATTCACCACACCACATATCAGAATAGAAAAAAATTACTAAAAGGGATTAGAAATAGACCTTTTGATATCGAATTTTGTTGATAATAAATAAAACCTGGAATTGAAATTTCAAATGGAAACCCAACAGTGACAACCTCCAACTTCGATACTTAAATTAATCTCAATAGATTGGTCAATACGAACGAAAACCAAGTCCCAGAACTCGAAATGAGAATCAACAAACCAGAGCTAAATATCATATAAACCAGAGAAATCCGTACAAGATCCTAATGAGTTTCAAACGGAATTGAAATCCAATTGAGATTCACTCAATTTCTTTACGATGCCGCGGCTCCCGTAGCTTTAGTGATGACCGCAAACAAATAGAAACTTACCAGTTGTGCCATATTCTGATGGGTTTAAACAAATTTTTAATAGTCTTGACGCGCTTCCGGTGAGTTTATCACCAGAACAATAACGAAATAAAGATACTCCCCTAGCTCTCATGTTCCCTTCTACTTCATTCTCTCTCTATCGTTGTCAAATCTCTTCCTTTTCCTAGTTTTCTCTCAATCTACTCTCAATCTCTCTGGTGTACGATTTTGTGTGTTACTGCATGTTTTATGGTGAGGTTTATATGTATGTCTCGTTGGTGAGTGAAGGTGCCAGTGAGTAAAAATGAAACTCTTGGCTGTGAGCTTTTATGGCAGTGACGATGGATGAAGAAGAAGCCAAAGGCAATGCTCCAAAAATGGCCTCCTATGGTGTATATATTGTTGATGTATATTCTGAGAGTAATGTGAATGAATGGAAAAATGGGAATTCCTCTTTTTAATAGTGTGTGGGCCCCCTTCCTTTTCTTAAAGTGGAAAATCCATTTTTGGTCCTTTTTTTCCATCTATATCCATGTATGGATATGTACATATATGTTAGGGGTTTGGGGTAGGGTGACGTGAGCTAGAGTTTGTTAGGGTAGGGTAGGTAGGTGTCTTGTTTTGATTAGATAGGTTGTTCGGATAAATATAAATTAGTTTGGGGATTGTTATTTTTGTCATTTTGTGGAGGGATTATCACACGAGTGAGGGTACACGGTAGGATAAGGTAAAAAATAGGTAAAAACGATATCGGTGAGGGACGAAATTTAGTGTCTACACTCAAAGATCAAGAATCCAACTCCTAAATTAAAGATTTCCAAGAAAGGAGTCAAGACTAGGGTCCTAATCTTCAAACTAAGTGACATAAGGAATGTGAGGCTTTCCTAAACTTCATGGGCATATTGTAATGGTTTGTGTAAGTTTTGAAATGAAGAAATCATATATTTACAAAAGGTTTTTGAACTTACATTAACAAGTATACACGGTGATAATAATGTTTTGGTCTTGAGGCCTTTCTTTAAATTTAATTTTTACTTGTATATATGTATGTATGCGTTTTGAGTTTTAAAGATGAATCGAGAGTATGAATATTTACACTCCCTCTTTTGTTATGACACCCTTGATTTACATGTTATGAATTGATGAATTTCATAATTAGAATCATGGTATAAACATTTTTTCTGGCTTTTGTTTGGCTATTTTTAAATGATTTAAGATTGGTTGTGAACTGAAGAGACGTTGTTTTCTTTTTTGTAAATCTTTAAGATGATTATTGAAAGAATTGCATTTTTTGATACAAAGTAAATGACCACCTTATGTTTTAGAATTGAAAGAGAGAATCTTTGCATAGGTTGATGGATTTTGGTAGACAAATTCTCTTGTATTGTTTGAATGATTTGCTGGTCCAAACATTTTGTTTGAATGAAAAGACTATAGTATGATATTGCATGGCTTAGATATATGACTTGCAAGTCTTGGTCTAATGATACCAGTCAGATGAATACCATAACATAATAAGATTTTTTAGATTTTGATTTCAAAAGAAACGCACGTCTTAAAGAGGTTAAAAATGATCTTAAAGAGAGGTAGGTGGTTATCCAAAGAAGGCATTCGAGTGTAAAGACTTGTTTTTGGAAATCATGTTTTGCCGATACGGGTTTATGATGTCCCAAGTTAGGGATTTTATGCTGCATTTGTGTCCTTTGGCATGTAAGATATAGAGACTCCGTCACTTACAACAAACTTGAATTGGGGGATTAGCCGCCGAGATAAAGGTGAATTCCATATAGCCGTGGGATTGTAGAGATGTAGGGTGTGCCACCTAGCTCGGAAGTAAGACAAAGAGTTGAGTTGACATTTTTACATATATTTTGAAACCTACAGATTATGCCCATGAGTTTTCAAATATTTTATACTGACATGTTTTAAGAAATGTTCTCACCTGTATTATATAAAAATGTATCTCATTTTTGGATTGTTCTACGTACCAGTACATTTGTATTGACCCCATATATTTCAGGATTTGAGGCTTAGTCCCGGGGTCAAGTTTGCATTTGGTGAGCCTCCCTTATTTTGGAAGGCCTGTTTATGGAGCATTGTTATTTAATTTTTAGATTATGGTCCGACTGGGGGCCTTGTCCACTTTTTAGATAGATGTTGTTATCGTATTATTAGAGATTTCACATAGTGATGTTAAATATTTCTGAATGCTTATGAACTTATATCCGTAATGATTAGTTAGATTCAGAGAATGACCATGTTTCCGTTTTGGTATGTTTTTCCGCATTTCTTTAGAGTATATGATTTGTGTATATGATTGTCAGTTGGGAAAGGGCGCTCAGACCTTTATGGTTTGGGATGCTCGTTGCTGCCAGGGTCTCTGCTCAGGTCATGCCAACAATTTTTGTCCTGCATATAAAATTGTACGAAATCGTTGTTATTGAAAAATAAAACATACATAGCAGAAAGAAACATATACCTTTGGGAATTTGATTGGAAAGTACTGATTTCTTCTTCTGCCGGTGATTTGAATGTTTGTATGATAGGTTTATTTATATGTTGATTTTATTTGTTTTTGAAAAAAAACATAAATGCAATTCCAATTTAAGAGACTTTCAGAATCTATCCTAATTAGCACCATCCAACACAAAATAACACTATATATTATTTTTCTTAAAATCCATCTTCTATTTATTTTTGCGAACAAAAAAATAAATACACTACCAATAAGAGTGATTTACATAATCTATCCTAATTATATTAGCACTATCCAACAAAACATGTCACAATATATTATTTTTTATTAATATCCATCTTCTATTTATTTGTAATTTTTTTATAAGTTAGACTCTATTCATTTTTGGGGAAAACATAAATAAACTTCCAATTAAAGATACTTATTTTCATAATTTATCCTAATTAGTTCTAACCAACAAAATATAACGCGCTATATTATTTTCCTTAAAATCCGCCTTTTATATCAAAAATCATAGTAGTATTTAATATTACAATACAATATTTGCTTTGAAATTATAGTATTCAATTGAAGAATATGATATCTTGTTCAAAACTACATGAACTATAAAATTTAGTTCCAAAGTAAAATATCAAACTAAAAAATATATTATGAAGACCAAAATTGTTGTAATTAGTTAAAATTTAAGGTCTTCTTTGTGTAGCAGCTCAAAACTCTCTTTTCTTGTAGTGTTATGTTAAGCACCAACACTTTCTTTCGAAAATTTTAAAACCTTAACTTTTAAATTACACATTTTCAAAGAAAATAAACTTTATCTTAAACTTAACTTGAACGAAGAAAGGACTAAAACGACAAAGATCAAGGGCAAAGAACCGTAAGGATCCCTTTCCTTTGCGCAACACAAACTTATGTATACTCTCAATTTTTATTTTCACTTTTTAAACTGAAAAATTTCCGAGGACCAATGAAACACAAACTTTTCAAATACCAACTAATAATTGATAAGTTTGGTATGTCTCGCTCAGACATTAAGTTTGGTGTACATGTTTGATTATCCTTCAATATACATACCCACAATGTAAACAACTTCAATAAGAGTAGCCAACAACGATGGTGCCAATTTTAGGGACGAGCATCAAATATTAAAATTTACGACTTCATGAAAGGGAGAAAGGGAAAAGGAATAAGAAAGAAGAGAAAACAAAAATAATAAGGATCTGAACACATTCACTCTGTATTAAGTTATTGACATCGCAAATATTTCATTGTTTTAGCTGAAAATAAGGAGTTGGGATATTTACGGTTGAGTAACAATACCATTAGGTGTTATCAGATTAAGATTAAGGTCATTTATTCAAATTGCTCTCCACTTCTAAGTTTGTAGCTTCATGGTAGCTTCACCAATATTAGCTACAAATAAAAGACTTGTTTCTTGTCATAACTTAAATTTTAGTTTTCTAGATCATTTCCTTCAGACTTTACTGAAGTATATTTAAAGATTTTTTAAATCTTATATGCGTTCAAAATTCTAGGAACTGGCCTATACTTAGCGCTACCATAAATATCCCAAAATAGATCAAACTTTCTATGTCAGTCAATAAAATTGCAATCCTGAAAATACATAAATTGGTGACACATTAAAACCTATAAAATCACAATATGAAATCAGGCCTAAACAGATTATTTATGAGAAATTAACGGGCGAGGGGGGGAGGGGGGGGGGGGGAGAACTAGACCATACCCCAAGTATATATCATAGAGTGCAAGCAATCAGGCAAAAAAGAATGCTTAGCTCCCCTGCTAAAAACTATCCATGGTAACTAAAACAGTTGACCACATCATGTCTGATCCTATAATTACACATTTCAGATTTTTACAGAAAAGTAAGGACCTTTAGCACCCCTGGAATTTGATCAAATCTATCATAGACAACTGGAGCATCTATACGTGAAGCCTATTTAGTGAGATTGCCGGGTGAATCTAAAAAATAGACCCAAATTGCAAGAGTTGACACTATAACATTATAAAGGCAAGACTTATGACTTTTGAACTATAAGCTACGTTTCATGGGAAAGAGTTGACACTACTACATTGTATAGGCAAGACTTATGACTTTCAAACAACAAGTTATGTTTCATTGGCAAGAGTCGACACTACCACATTGTATATTAATTTTTGAGATTTTTTATAACTCTTACCTTAGAGGAAAGACATAGCTCAGCTACTTTCAAACAACAAATTATACCCCACGGGCAAGAGTTGACTCTACCACGTTATGTTTTCATTTACGAGATGTTCTACAACTATTGCCTTAAAGGAAAGACTTAGCTCAAGAACTTTCAAATAACAAGTTATGTTTCATGGGCAAGAGTCGACACTACCACATTGTATTTTGATTTGTGAGAAATTCTACTACTAATATGTTACAGGCAAGACTTAGCTCAGGGACTTTCAAATAATAAATTATGCCCCATGGACAAGAGTTGAGTCTACCATGTTATGTTTTCATTTATGAGATTTTCTACAACTATTGCCTTAGAGGCAAGACTTAGCTCAAGGAATTTTAAACAACAAATTATGCCCCACGGGCAAGAGTTGACTCTACCACATTATGTTTTCATTTATGAGATGTTCTACAACTCTTGCCTTAGAGGCAAAACTTGACTCAAGGACTTTCAAACTACAAATTATGCCCCACGGGCAAGAGTTGACTTTACGACGTTATATTTTTATTTATGAGATGTTCTACAACTATTACCTTAGAGGCATGACTCAATTAGCTCAAGGACTTTCAAACTACAAATTATACCTCACGGGCAAGAGTTGACTCTACCACGTTATATTTTCATTTATGAGATGTTCTACAACTATTGCCTTATAGGCAAGACTTAGCTTAAGAATTTTCAAACTATAAATTATGTCCCGCAAGCAAGAGTTAACACTACCACGTTATGTCTTCATTTATGAGATATTCTGGAACTCTTACCTTAGAGGCAAGACTTAGCTTAAAGACTTTCAAACTACAAATTATGCCCCACGGGCAAGAGTTGACACTACCATGTTATGTCTTCATTTATGAGATGTTCTATAACTCTTGCCTTAGAGGCAAGACTTAGCTCATGGACTTTCAAATAATAAATTATGTCACACGGGCAAGAGTTGACACTACCATATTATGTCTTTATTTATGCGATATTCTACAACTCTCGCCTTAGGGACACGACTTATCTCAAGAATTTTCAAAGAACTTCATAACAACAATTCATGCCCTTAAATTTGCTCTGATTTTAAAAAAAGAAGATATAATTGCAGATTATCCAATTTTTTATTTATTAGCAAAATATAATAGAAGTTGAGCAAAACAAAGAACGATCAAACAAAATAGAGAAATAAAAAAAATATTGAGAAAAAAAGGAAAGGAAAATAATAATGATCAATAAAAAGTGAAGAATTAAAAAAAATGAGAAAAATAAAATTGAGAGGAAAAATAAAAATAAAGTTTGAGAAAAATGAGGGGAGAAAAGAGAACTGAAAAAAGAAAAAAATGATCAAACAAAATTGAGACATAAAAAAAGAGAGTGAGAAAAAAAAGGCAAGAAAAAAATAAAGATAAAAAAAAATTAAAGAATTAAAAAAATTGAGAAAATAAAAAATGAGAGGAAAAGATAAAAATTGAGAAAAATGAGGGACAAAAAGAGAACTGCTAAAAACACAAAAAAAGAAAAATAAAGGTTAAATATAAATGAATTAAAAAAATAAAAAAAGAAATATATAATTGAGTTTTCTTTCAAGGAAAGGAAAACATATTCTCCATATTTGGATACTCCTTATTCTTGTAGGAAAAGGTTATAAAATCTATAAATAGAAACTCATTTCTTCTAGTTTTGTAGCATCCACAATGTAGTCCTATGGGTTGGAGAGTTTCATTTGGGGAGAGACTTTGTGAGACACAAGTGTTGTGGGATCACTTATGTGAGCCTCTTTTATTCTGAGTGAATTGTGTCAGGTTGCCTCTCCTGACAGTTTGTACTCTCTTTTATATAGTGGATTACTCATCTTTTTTTGTGGATGCAGGTCGATTGATCGAACCACGTTAAATTATTGTGTCTCTTTTAGTGTATTTCTCATTTGTCTTCTTATTTGGCATCTTTAGAGGTTTGCTTTACTAGCTTCCTCATGACACCTAATTATTTTGTTCCTAATAAGTGGTATCAGAGCGAGGTTAAAATCGGGTGTTCATGTTGCCAGATTCAGTTGTAGTCACAACCTATTTGACGATAATGAAGATTTTTGTTTGAGAAATTTTATCAAAACACTCTATATAGAGGCAAGATTTAATGGAGGAGATTGTGGAGATGGATATTGAACTTGTTGAAGACTACATGAAGAAGGTGGAGTAAATTTATTTTATCAGAAGTTCAGGCCAAGGTGGAGAATTGTTGGTGTTTGTCCAGTCTTCCTTGCAATAATTGAGTTTTCCTTTAGGTACCATAATTGAGTTTTCTTTTCAGGAAAGGAAAACATATTCTCCATATTTGGCTAATCCTTATTCTTGTAGGTAAAGGTTATACACTATATAAATAGAAACTCCTTTCTTCTAGTTTTGTAGCATCCACTATGTAGGCCTACGGGTTTGAGAGTTTCGTTTGGGGGAGACTTTGTGAGACACCAGTGTTGCGGGATCACTTGAGTGAGCCTCTTTTAACCTGAGTGAATTGTGTAAGGTTGTCTTTCTTGATAGTTTGTACTCTCATTTATATAGTGGATTGCTCATCTCCTTTTGTGGATGTAGGACGATTGACTGAACCACATTAAATTATTGTGTCTCTTTTGGTATATTTCACGTTTGTCTTCTTATTTTGCATTTTTTGAGGTTTTCTTTACAAGATTCCACATGAAACCTAATTATTTTGGTCCTAGAGCCTACTTGATACCAAACGGTATCTACAAGAGCACAAAACAGTCCACAAACCCATAAAAATAGTCCACAGGTACAAGACATCAAACGGAAACAACAAACACACATACTTGAAAGATTAGGAGATCGATAACTTGACACAAAGAGAATATTAAAATATAGCAACTAAAGAGTGTATCAAACTTCAAAACCTCTACAAATCACATTAACAAGCACCAAGTTCTTACGGAAACACAAGAGGAACTCGGTTCACTCAAGCACTCTCATTTCTAGCCGTCTCACAACACAAGTAGAACCTTCCACTTGTAAAGCTTAAAATGTTTGGTGGTGTACTCTCTTCTTGAGAGTAAATATGGTGTTCAATGTTACAAAGTGATTTTAAAATGAGCTAACTAAGAAAATAAGACTAAGGGGTTCCTATTTATAGTCTATTACAAAAGAGATGGGAAATGACACATTTACCCATAAATATGGGGTGGGTTTGGAGTGTATAAATGGGGCTGACTTGTAGTGTTTTTAAGGTACTTAAGGCATGTCTTCACACTTTAATAAATACACTCCCTTGGATAAACTTAAGACATGATCATCTACGTCCATTTTAATAAACATACCTTGTAGTCTTTGTAATTCCCGAGCTTGGACAAGGCTTTGAAAAAGGCATCAAAAGGTCTTCAATTCCTTTGCAAATCCAAAACGTGGACCTTCAACAAAAACTTGTAATCCTTATGATCCTCATGCTTGTATCATCCTCTCCACCTTGAAAGGATTTTGTCCTCAAATTTGCACCTTGCAAACTTAAAGAGAGGGAAAACAAACACACAATCCTCATGATAGGAGGGTTAGTGTAATGCCCCGCACATTCCTAAGCTAGAAAGCGAACCGTTTTCGTACATATGAAACCCCCAATTCTGTAAGCCATATTTGGGCACATGAATTACCAAGAGTACCCTAGTTAAAAGAGAGCTTATTATGTGTTAAGTGTGGTTATATGAGTCACTTAAGGTAGTACAAGCTAAGAGTTTCAAAATCCATCAAGTTTTAGCGTTTGAATTCGTAAGGGTAATCTTTGAATGAGCATAAATTGATAAATCTCTGGAATTTCTGCATATTTCTACCCATCAACTTATAGATAATCAAATTAGCTTTCCAACGATAACAATTTCATCAAAATCCAACACCCGAGCAAGGAGTTATGGCTTTCCAAAGTACAGTGTGTCGCCTAACCAATCGCACATCACTACTCGAATAGGTGTTCAATAAGCAATGCAGCGCATAATTAAATATGTGCGATAAGCAATGCAGCGCATACTTAAATATGTGTGATAAGTAATGCGGCGCATACATAAATGTATGCGATAAGCAATGCGGCGCACACTTGGTGTTTCAAGTAGTAAAAACACTCCATTTTGAGTTACATTGAGGGAAATTAAGTCTTTTGGCACTCCTTACACACCCCTAAACTTAACCTTATGAATTTAATAGAATCTAAACACATCATAACCCTATTATCAATCTAAGTTCATCATCCAAGAGTACTAAAGGAGAAAAACAACTAGGGTTGCACAATCAACATTGGGTGTCCAATCTTTCCACGAATAAGTTACCATAAAGGTATGTGGGGTTTTCAACAAGAACACCCATTAGTTTATGAAGATACATGATTTTACTTGTTTAATTATGAATTTGAGATAGAAACTATTATCCTATATTATTGTTCAAGAAACTATGATATTTTTGTGATGTCTTAAAGATAAATTCCTTGAGTTTTGATGTTAGTATCATGTTTCAAGTTGAATTTCCAGATTTTTATATGAGTTATACTTGTTTTCTATACAAAGTATGAATCTTGAATGTTTTGCTCAAGTGTGGATATATGGGATTTAAACCCTCTTTGAGATTATGATCTTTGGTGAAGTAATGTGTTATACACACCTTGCTATTTGAATGATTTGACGTTTTTGTCTTGAAAGAGTTATTTTTGAACTAAATTGAGAAAAGAAATCCACATGTTGATTTATTATGAAAAGGGTAGCATGATGGCTTCCGATATGAATTGTTGAGTTGCGTTGTTGTGGATTTTCTTTTGAAATGATCTGAGCTAAGTCCAGGAGTGGTATTTAGCATCGAGTGAGAAGTATAGCTGTGATTCTTACTTCTCTAGAACTACGTGCCTCCATAGGATGTGAGCCTATGGCTGATTGTTATAGTGATCACTACTAAACAAAAGATTAAGGTCCTACTCCGATGGCAAGGATAGGACAACTCTCCCCAATATTGGTTTGATGTTGGACTCCATGTGGATCATATCATTTATGTCAGTGGTAAGAGACTCCTAGTGTGTGTGAATTCTTCTGATTGAAATGAAAGATGTAATAGTTTGAAAGTGTGAGTTGATAAAGTTATCATTTCTGAAGAATTTGATGGATATTTCTATATTTCAAAGAGAATTGTTATGAAAACTACTCGTTTTGATGACTTGAAAATGATTATGAAAGTTATTGGAATTTACTATGATGACTCACATATTTTCACCCGATGTGTTTTACTCTATGGTGATTATGATGATTTTTTTTCAAGCTATGTGAGTCTCTTATTACAGTATGCATATTTTCCTATGAATATTTGTGATATAGGATTTTTATGGAAACTTGCATACACCCCGATATAATTGGTCCATATTCCATGTTACTGACCCATGTATTCGTATGTGGGCTACATTTTCCCTATAATGTAGGTTCAGTTGCTTATTCCCAGGCTTGACGTGATTCTCCGAGCACATTGGTATACATTTCCTGCAGTGGTGAGTCCTCATGGTTTGAGGACTGATTATTTCAGATTCCACTCTTTTATTTTGGGTTATCATTTTATTCTTTGATGTTAGGGTCAGTTGGAGTCTGTCCCAATGGCTCAGTGTTATACATTTCAGTAGAGGCTTGTCAGACAAGAAGGTTAGATTGATCAGTCTTGTGGAGAGGTCGTATTTTGTTACTTTCCATATCTCTTTCATTTTGAATTATGATATTATAGGGAATATCTTGATGTTTGATTATAGTAATCCAGTCGATGAGTGCTGAATTGTATGAAAATGGCTCAAAGGGTTAGGTTGGGGCTACTTTTAGCCTTAAGCATTGTGTAACGATTTGGGACCCTTTTTCGAGGCGTTACAAATTTGGTATCATAGCCTAAGATTATTGGAGTTCTAGGGAGTATTGAAAGACGCGTTAAGTAGAGTCTTGATCATCGGTGTGTAGCGCACCACATCTATGAGCAAGAGGCTATGAGATATTTTAGGAAAAAATGTTATTTCTTTCTTTTAGAAGTCCATCGTGCTTACAGTTGTTTCCTTTCAGCTATTAATTTATGCTCTCCTCTTTCAGAATATGCCATGTCACCGAGCTAGAAGAAATAACGATAGTCAGCAACCCCATCCTGCTAACCCACTGAATGAAAATATGTCCCATGCCGAATTTCGGGATTCCTTTTAGGACTTTCCCAAGCTGTCACTGCAAATATTTAGGCCAATCCGGCCCCGACTCCACAATACCAGGGAGGTGAATCAGCTGCTGCGAGGATCCGTGACTTTATGCGGATGAATTTGCCAAAATGTTATGTGTCAAACCTAGATAAGGATCCATAGTTGTACTTGGAGGAGGTGCGAAAGATTACTCAGGTGATGCATGCCCCTGAGGAGCATAGTGTGGAGTTGGCATCATATCGGTTGAAAGACCTTGCTTATGATTGGGTAGTTGCTTGGAGGAAGGGTAGAGGTGAGGGTGCCACCCTACCTCCTGGAAGGAGTTCTAGGATGCATTCCTAGATAAGTTTTTGCCTTTAGAGATGAGAGAGGCAAAGGTAGAGGAGTTCATGAACTTGCGACAGGGCTCTATGACTATTAAAGAGTATCGTCTGAAGTTCAATCAGTTGACCAAATATGATCCTAACTTAGTAGCTGATAATCAGGCCAGTACGAGAAAATTTATGACAAGATTGTCTAGCTATGTTGTTAATGAGTATAGGTCTTCTATGTTAAATGGTGAGATGAATATTTCTAGGCTAATGACTCATGCCCAATATATTAACAAAGATAAGATCAAGGAGAGGGATAGAATGAGAGGGAATAGGAGAGCTAGGTTCGAGCAGCACGGACAGGGTCATACTAGATCGTAGGGATGGAATTGCCCTTAATTTCAGAACTGTTCATCTACACCAACACCATCGTCAGCTAGTGCTCCCATACCTAGGGGTGGGCAGGATCAAGGTAGCAGGTCATATGGAGCCAGATCCTAGTACAGTTTTGGCAGTATGCCAAATTATCCTCTGTGTCCTAAGTATGGTAGAACCCACCCGGGTGACTCTTGGGGTGAGAAGAAAGGTTATTTCGGGTGTGGTGACTTGGGTCACAAACTTAGGGAGTGCCCATATGCCAGCCAAGGGAATTGTGATAATCGCCCTCAGACTTAGACTCAGACTGCTAGTGCTCCAGTTCATGTGACTCGCCCAGCCCCATCTCAGGGCGCCTCTTCTGGCACTACTAGCGGTCAGTGCCAAAATAGGTTCTATACTTTGCCATCTCGCTAGGAGCAGGAGGACTCTCCCGATGTTATTACTAGTATGCTCCATATACTTTAATTTGATGTCTATACTTTGTTGGACCCTGGGTCCAGTTTTTCATATGTTACACCTCTAGTTGCTGTGAATTTTGAAATGAGTCCTGAAAATATTCCTGAGCCTATCTTAGTTTCTACCCCAGTGGGTGATTCAATTGTAGCCCATAAAGTGTATAGAAAGTGTCCCATTATAGTCCTTCATAGAGTCATGTTGGCTGATCTGATTGAGTTAGACATGGTGGATTTTGATGTTATTCTGGGTATGGACTGGCTTCATTCTTGTTATGCCTCTATAGATTGTCGTACTCGAGTGGTCAAGTTTCAGTTTCCTGATGAACCTGTGTTTGAGTGGTTTGGGAGCCTGTGTTTGAGTGTTCTGGGAGTTCTGTATCTCCCAAGAGTCATTTTATCTCATATATTAAAGCTAGAAAACTTATTTCCAAGGGGTGTATTTATCATCTGGTTAGAGTCAAGGACACTAAGTCTGAGACTCAAACTCTCCAGTCAGTTAGCATAGTCAATGAGTTTTTTGATGTCCTTTTGGAAGATCTCCTAGGGATACCTCCTGATACAGAGATAGAGTTCGACATCAATCTTCTTCCCAATACTCAGCCCATTTCTATTCCTCCTTACCGTATGGCACTTGAAGAACCTAAGGAGTTGAAATAGCGACTCAAAGATCTGTTAGATAAGGGTTTCATAAGGCCCAGTGTTTCTCCTTGGGGTGCTCCTGTGTTATTTGTGAGAAAGAGAGATGATTCCCTGTGTATGTGTATTGACTATCACCAGTTGAATAAAGACACTGTCAAAAATAAGTATCCACTTCCTAGAATAGACGATTTGTTTGACTAATTGCAAGGTGCAAGTTACTTCTCAAAGATAGATCTTCGATCCAGCTATTATCAACTCAAAGTTAGGAAGTGTGACACCCCCAAAACTGCTTTCCGTACTCGCTATGGTCATTTTGAGTTTCTTGTTATGTCCATCGGGTTAACTAATACCCCGACAATTTTCATAGACCTCATGAATCGATTGTTCAGACCATTTATTGACATGTTTGTTATCGTATTTATAGATGATATTCTGGTGTACTCCCGTAGTGAGAATGAATATGCAGATCATCTCCGAATTGTCTTGCAAACTCTTAGAAACCATCAATTGTTTGTTAAATTCATCAAGTGTGTGTTTTGGTTAAGGTCAGTTGCTTTTCTGGGTCATATCATTTCTTTCGAGGGTATTACAATTGATCCCCAAAAGACAGAAGCTGTTAGGAGCTGGCCTAGCCCTATCTCTCCGACTAGCATCCAAGGTTTCTTGGGTCTAGCTTTCTATTACCGCTATTTTTTTGATGGTTTATCCTCTTTAGTGTCTCCTATGACCTAGTTGACCTAAAAGAAAGTGAAGTTCTTGTGGTTCGATTCTTGTGAGAAGAGTTTTCAGGAGTTGAAGACTCGACTCACTTCAGCCCCTGTTTTGACTTTACGTGATGGTGTTGAGGGTTTTGTAGTTTATTGTGATACTTCTAAAGTTGGTTTGGGTTGTGTATTGATGTAGAAGGGTAAGGTGATAGCTTATGCTTCTAGACAGTTGAAACCCCATTAGAAGAATTACCCCACCCATGATCTTGAGTTAGTTGCTGTTGTGTTTGCTCTAAAAATTGAGAGACACTATTTGTATGGTGTTCACGTCGATGTTTTCACTGATCATAAGAGTTTGCAATATGTATTTACCTTGAGGAATTTGAACCTTAGGCAGAGAAGGTGGTTAGAGGTGTTAACAGATTATGATATGAATGTGATGTACCATCCGAGTAAGGACAATGTAGTGGCAGATGCCCTAACATGGGTGTCTATGGGTAGTGTTTTGCTTATTGAATAGGGTAAGAAATAGTTTGTTCATGATGTGCACCATTTGTCTAGAGTGGGGGTTAGGTTGTTTTACGCTGCTAAAGGTAGTACAGGGGTGCTGAGTAGTTCCGAATCCTCCTTGATTTCGAAAGTAAAGGAGAAGGAAAACTTTGATGCTAGTTTGGTCAGACTGAAAGAATCAGTCCAGGACCAAAAGTCGAAGGTTTTCTCCCAAGGGGGAGATGGTGTGTTGAAATTACAGGATAGATTATGTGTTTCGAATGTTGATAAACGGGTATGCGATCAGTACGTGGGAATATGCTAGTATGCTAAATGAGGTAAGACTTAATGTAAAGGTTTATATGCATGAACAATAACTGACTAAATGATATAGAGTAACTGAATATAAGAGCACGTGTATACTATAACTTAGCTTTTTGAATCAAAGTACTGAGTTTTGATAACTGTATAACTGATAACTGAAGTTACTGATAACTGATTTACTAATACTGATTGACTGTGTCTGACAGTTCTAATCTTGTAGAACTGAACTGAGTTCTAGACTAAAGATTGAAACTGAAACTTTGGGAGGTAATCATCTAATCAGCATGCCCCAAATAATATAAGGTAACTAAGTTGGGGTCCAATCTGTAACCCAAATTGGAAGGGTGCCAGTACCATGACATGGGTAAATATAACTGCTGTGGCATCAGTCCTAACTAAGGGTGACCCCGGAGATCAGTCCTAAACAAGGGGGTGATCCCTAAGTATGTCAGTCCTATCTAACCGGTGACATCTCATAACCTACGCTGGCTGTATAATTCTAGCACTTAGGGATTGCTTCATCAATCACTTGTAATGCATTAACTTGTACTACATGTTAACATTCTATAATGACATTAATTCATTCTCATAGACAATTTATCAAACATATAAGAAACATACTTCGTTCATTAAATTATAAACACTTAGGGTTAACATGGTTACAATAATCAACTTGCAAATTGAAGGGTTTATCATGACAATCATGTAATGCAAAACATACTGGAATCAATTCTTGGAACTTGTAATCTAAATCATGGATTAAAACTCAAATAACACCATGAACATAAATTCAATATAATTCAAACATGAAAATCATAAATCATAAATCTTGTATTTTTAAAAAGGAATCTTGGGCTCCACAGAAGGTAAGGATCCATGGATAATCATCTAACATACCTTGGAGAATTCTTTCTTGAAGGTTCTTGGAGGCAATCCTTAGACTTGTTCTTGATTTCTTAAACTAGGGTTTTTGCCTCTTTGAGAGAGAATGATTTTTAGTTTGGGTATGAATTGAATAATGAGTAGCTAAGGACCTTTTAGGGATTAAATCCCATATTTGGGCATAGTAAAATTGTGGATAAGGATTATTTTATCCCTGGGCGTCCTTTTAATTTCTTGCAAAAATTTTCCAAACTGGGCATCTGGTGCGATGCGTCACTATTTTTTTGTGCCACTAGAAAGTGGAAAACTAGGAAATTGCATGGTGGTGCGATACGGTAATATCATATTGCCACTTTGATTGAGATCTGGAAGTTCACCGCAACGTGGTGGTATCACATTGGAACACTGGAAAAGAACAATTTTGAAATTGAGCCTTGGAGCAAAGCATCAATATCATGGAGGCTCACTGGTTTTTGACAATCGCCATTTTGGCTGGCTCTGCGATGCGCTGATGGTTTAGGTGGTACACTGTCTTACTAAAATGGCCATAGTTTTTTACCCAGGTGTCAGATTTAGGTGAAGGAATATATCTCCGACTAACTCTGTAAGCTGAAAGCTAATCCAAGAAAATAAATGAAGTCAAATCATATCATTCTCGAATGAAGAGGACTCACTACAACTCTATATACTGAAATGCGACTGCTACTGCTGATTTGGAACTTGTGGCTCTGAACCTATGGTGTAACATAATAGAAAGTACCATGTACAAATGCGTCAGTACAAATAAAAGTACTGAGTATACGAGTGAGGTAGGCTATATGCAAAAGGGATTACATGCTTGAGCAGTGCTAACTGACTGACTAATATGAACGTGAGAATGCAAACATGTATACATAGTAACTTAGATCCTGATTACATGATATCTAGATCTGTACACTAATACATGGTTTATTAATATCCAATATGACTATTACTGGAATTTCTGATAACATGGATGACTGTGTCTGACAGTCCTGAATTTGATGGAACTACCTGAGTTATATATTGTAGTTGAACTGACTATATCTGACAATCCTAGTATACTGAAATCTGAAGAACTATGTGATATTTTTTACTAAGACTGAAACTGTGGGAGGTAGTTGTTTAACCGACATTCCCTAAATATGCTATAATAGCTGAGCTGGGGTCCAATCTGTGCCCTGATTAGAAGGGTGACAATACCGCGCCACTAGTAAGGACAAGCTGTGAGTGACCCTTATCTAGTAGGTTACTGTAATGAAAATAGTAGGACCCTTGTTTGACCGGTCAAATCACCTCTTCAACCATAATCTGACAGGTTAAGATGTCTCAACCTATGCTGGCTACGTAGTTTTGGAACACAAGGATGATTGCTAAGAATCATACCCTTATCTGGAAGGTGAGTTCCCATCTTTGGGTTCACTCGGTGCTAACTTCTATTCCCATTTGAAGAGATTGAACATGATTAACTGACTGTACATGGACTGAGTAACTGGCTTCTGTTGACTGACAAAATAGTATAATTATCTGAGAATTAACTGAGACCATGAGATTTCTGAGATTTCCTCAGTCACATGAATGACTGAGTTGTATAGATCATGTCTTGACTGAGAGTATCGTAATAACATGACATGGCTCTAGGCATACAACTATATTTTTTTTGGGTAAAAGTACCCCTAGGACACAATGGAAGGAAACTGACACATATGGCTGACTTGAGGATAAGAATAGAGTCCACAATTCACAATATAATAAGTAGGTGATTTCATAGTACACTTGGTTCTCAACATCTTATACATAGAAGGGGATGCGCACAACATGTATATAATTGCATTGTTTCAATATCATGCTTATTCCATATCACAACAATAACACCCAAAAATAATGTGGAGTTCATGTGGAATCATAAAGAATAGAACATGGACTTGTCATTTAAGCACATTAAGTCATAAAAACATTGATTGTATCATTCTTGGCATTTTATCAAACACCTTACTTTCACAACTTTGGGCATAGGTGTACTTATCAATTTGACAATCTTAATCCATCCAAAATTCATTGGTTTCAACTAACCTACTCACATGCTTTATGAAAAATACATCAAGATACAAGCTTGAATGCAAAAAACAATTATCAACATGAATATAGTCATAACACAAAAAGGAAATCATAATTTATAATTTAAAAGATGATTCTTGAGCTCCATGGATGAAATGGATCGATGGATGAACACTACGCATACCTTAGTGATTGTATCTTGAAAGAGATCTAATGTTTGTTAAGGTTCTTGAAGAAATTCTTAGGCTTGCTCTTGATTTTTCTTGACTAGGGTTTAACCCCTTTGAGAGACAATATTCATTTTGTTGAGGAGATAATCGTGAGAGAAACTCCTAATCTTGTGGTTGAGAGTGTATGAGATAATTTTTGAGATGTTAAACTTAAAATAATGGAAGATAATACGCTCTGTGAGGGTTATAAGTCATGGGTAGTGAAGGAAAAAGACCCAAATACCTTTACTAAACCGCTTCCCAGTTATTGAAAATCGAAGGCTGATGACATTCGTGATAAGTCATCACACTTGTGATAAGTCGTCACAAATGTCATCACGGGGGGGGGGGGGGGACTAGAATTGATGGATTTCTACCAAAGGCTGACGACATTCATGATAAGTCATCACACTTGTGATAACGTATTACAGAATGTCGTCACTAGGGGCTGGTTTCTGCCTAAGGCTGACGACATTCGTGATAAGTCGTCATACTTGTGATAAATTATCACAAAATATCATCATTCGGGGATGGTTTCTACCTAAGGCTGATGACATTCGTGATAAGTCGTCACACTTGTGATAAGTTATCAAGAATGTCGTCACTCAGTTTTCAGGATGACATGCTGGAGTAAAATGGGCATAACTATTTGCTCCGGTATCGGAATTAGGAGAAATTTGTATCGTTGGGAATATAATTCAATTATCTAGCTTTTGGTGGGTTATTATCTCAGAAATTCATATCATAATGAGAGATATACTTAGTTTAAGTTGAATATACCAATATCCTTCTCAAAAATTCAATCGGTAAGGAAATGTTTTGTTTCATCTATTAGCTAGGACACTTTTTAGGCCTTAATATGCATCAATATTCATCATAACACGACCAAAGAACTAAATTTTTTTATTCATGAGTTCGAAGCATGATCCTAAAAAATGTCTGAACTTTTGTGGTATTACAATATCTCCCCCTGGAAATATTCGTCCTCGAATAGGACTGACTAAGTTGAAATTACTAATATACTGGCCTTACTTAAGGGATGAAACATCTGAAACATGATGTCATAACTGACCTGAATGATAAGCTGAATATATTTGAACATATTGAACATACATATTGATGCATAACTGACAAGCTAAACGCATGCATATCTGATGCATGATTACGTGACTCAACTGTTACATGTATGCATGACTGAATGCAATAATATTTAGTACGAAATGCTTAAATGGAATTCTAAACATGAGATTGAATAAGCTTAAGGAGGACTATTACCTTGAGCCAAGTCTAAGTTAGCAGAGAAGAGGTGAGGATACTTGGTATATATATCTGCTTCTACTTCCCAAGTAGCTCCCTCAACGTATTGGTTTTGCTAAAGAACTTTGACTAGAGCGACTTCTTTGATCCTCAGTCTACAAGTCTGATAGTCTAGAATTTTGACCATAATTTCCTCATAGGAGAGACTATTCTAAATGTCAATGCTTTGAATAGGGACTATAATTGTTGGGTCACCTATGCACTTCTTGGCAATGATACATGGAAGACTGGATGAGCTGAAGCTAGATCTTAAGGCATTTCGAGCTCATAAGCTACATTGCTTAAACGAATGAGAATCCTAAAGGGACCGACTTATCGGGGAGTGAGTTTCCCTTTCTTGCCAAACTTTTTCACTCCTTTCATGGGAGAGATCTTGAGATATACACAATCATCGAACTCTAACTTGAGATCCGTTTTATGAATATCAGCATACGACTTTTATTGGCTTTGAGCAGCCCAGAGTCTTTCTCTGATTAATTGAACCTTCTTTAAGGCGTCAAATACCAATTCAAGACCTATGATTGTGGCTTCACTAACTTCAAACCAACCAATTGGAGATCCACACCTCCTACCATAGAGATCTTTAAACGAAGCCATGTGAATACTAGAATGATAGCTATTGTTGTATGCAAACTCAATCAAAGGAAACTGGTTATCCCAAATTCCCTTGAAATCAATTGAACAAGCCTTTAGCATATCTTCTAAAGTCTAAATGGTCCTTTCCGCTTGACCATCAATCTGAGGATGAAAAGCTATACTAAGATGAACTTGTGTACCAAGACACTTTTGGAATGCTTTCCAGAAGTGAGAGGTAAACTGGGTACCTCTATCTTAGATGATAAATAATGGAACACTGTGTAATCTGATTAACTTCCTGATGTAAATTTTTGCGTAATCCTCAGCCAAATAAAAGGTATGGACTAGAAGGAAATGAGATGACTTGGTCATCCTGTGTATAATGATCCAAACTAAATTATGCTGATGATGAGTTCGAGGAAAACCCATCATGAAATCCAGGTTCACTTCTTCCCACTTCTAAGTAGGAATGGTGAAATCCTACAGGGAACCACTAGGCTTCAGATACTCTATCGTAACTTTCTGACATGTTGAGAACTTAGCCATAAAAGTTGCAATATCTCTCTTTATCCCACTCCACCAGTAGATCTCCCGCAAGTTGCAGTACATCTTACTGCCCTGGATGAATAGAGTATCGCACACCATGCACCTCTATAAGAATTTACTGCCTTAATTTATCCACATCTGGAACACACAAAAGACCCTTACAACGAAGGACACCATTTCCCCCTTGGGAGAAAACATCTACTCTCTGATTTTGAACTGACCCTTTTAGCTTGACAAGGCTAGGATCCCTGTCTTACTTTTCTACCACCTCGAAAACTAGAGATGACTCTGAATTACTCTGAACACATACATCACCCTCTGAAGAATAGTCTAAGGGAACAACTAGTCTGGCAAGTTGATTGATTTCCTGAGATGTCTTTCTTTTGCTATCCTTAATGTGAGAAACATTATTCAAAGAGAGTCTACTGAGAGCGTCGACCACAATGTTTGTCTTGCTTGGATAGTAAAGGACACTCATGTCATAATATTTCAAAATCTCTCACCACCTTCTCTTATGAAAATTAAGATCTTTATGAGAAAAGACATACTAGAGACTCTTATGATCTGTGAAGACATCTACATAAACTCCATAGAGATAATGCCTCCAAATTTTCAAGGTAAATACTGCGACTGCTAATTTAAGATCATAGGTAGGGTAATTCTTCTTATGAGGCTTTAACTGTCTGGAGGCATAGGCTATGAACTTGCCATGCTGCATGAGGACACAACCTAAACCCAGTTTGGATGCATCACAACATACTATGAACCCATCAGAACCATTTGTAAGAGCTAGAATTGGAGTTGAGGTGAGTCGACTCTTCAACTCCTAAAAACTCTTCTCGCAAGAATCTGACCACTGAAACTTGATCTTCTTCTAAGTCAATCTAGATGTGAGGGACATAATATAAGAAAAACCCTCAACAAACCATCTGTAATAGCCATCCAAACCCAAGAAACTCCTGATATCTGATGGAGAGACAGGGCGAGGCTAGTTTCTTAACGCTTTGATCTTTTGAGGATCTAATCTAATTCCATCACTAGAAATAATATGCCTAAGGAATTCTACTGACCTTATCCAAAACTCACACTTACTGAATTTGGCAAACAACTGATGGTCTCTAAGAGTCTGAAGAATAATTGTAACATGGTATACGTGATTGCTCTCTGTGCGGGAATAGACCAGGATATCATCTATGAATACTATGACGAAATGTCCAAGTACTGCTTGAACACACGGTTCATCAGGTCCATGAAAATGGCTGGGGCATTGATAAGACCAAAGGACATGACTAGAAACTCAAAGTGACCATACCGAGTACGGAAAGCTGTCTTCAGGATGTCACATTCTCTAACTCTAAACTGATGGTAGCCTGATCTGAGGTCTATATTAGAGAAATAACTCACCCTGAAGTCGGTCAAACAAGTCATATATTCTAGAAAGAGGATACATGTTATAGATCATAACTTATTGAGATGACGGTAATCAATGCACATCCTAAGAGAACCACATTTCTTACGTATGAATAAGACTGGTGCACCCCACGATGAAACGTTGGGTCTAGTGACTCCCTTATCTAAGAGATCCATTCACTGTTCTTTCATTTTTCTAAGTTCTGCTAATGCCATTCTGTATAGTGGAATAGAAATAGGCTGAGTATCTAGAATAAGGTCAATGCCAAAGTCTATTTCCCTTTTGGGAGAAATGCCTGGAAGATCTTTGGGGAACACGTCTGAATACTCATTTACAACTGGGACTGATTCGAGATTGGGAGATTCAAAACCAGAGTCTCTAATATGAATGAGATGATAAACACATCCCTTAGATATCATTTTCCTTACCTGAAGGTATGAAATAAGCTAACCCCTGAGAGATGAAGTACTATCCTTCCACTCTAGGATGGGCTCATTCGAGAATTGAAATTGAACTATCCTATTTTTGTAGTCGACTGTGACATAGCAGGAATCAAGACAATCTATGCTGAGAATGACATCAAAATTAGTCATCTCTAACTTGACTAAATTTGTTGATGTGGCTTTCTGAAATATCATAACTGGGCAGTTCCTGTATACCCGCCAAGCTATGATAGTTTTACCCACTAGGGTAGAGACTAAAAAGGGCTCTACTAAAATTTTGAGACTGATTCCAAAATCGCCTTCTATATAAGGAGTAACAAAGACAGTGATGCACCTAGATCTAACAAAGCATAAACAAGAACATGAAATATCTGCAACGTACCAATAAAGACATCGGGAGAATTTTCCTGATCCTGTCGGGTCTGAAGAGCATAGAGTCTGTTTGGACGTTGCCCACTAGTAGACCTGGAAGTGGCACCCTACCGATTTGGGCGATCGGACTGGGCTATGAAGCAATTCTGATAACCCTGAAGACCTGACTGTGGACACTCTCTAACCCTGTGTCCTGGCTTGACACAACCAAAACAAACATTGCTACTATCTCTAAAGGTATCCTTACAGTTCTTACCACAAGTTTGACACAGGGGATTAGTTCGGGCACTGCTGACACTACCCTGAGAGTTAGAGCCTGGTGATGGATCTCAGTTGTCGTCTTTGAATTTTGGCACTGGGGCACTGGCGGAGGAAGGAGTTGGAAATTCTTACTTAGGTAGAAACTGCTAATAATTTCCTCTTTGGGATTTGGGTTGAACAAAACTAAAACTGCCTGAGCTTGCTCTCTTGTTCTGCCTCTCCCTAGTCCTAATCTTTTGCTACTCTATTAGATGAGCATGGGTCATAAGTCTTGCTAATGTTATATCATTTTTCAGCATCACTGATCTACACTCATGTACCACACTATCATTCACCCCTGACATGAACTTTCTCATCTTAGCCCTATTGTCAGCAACCACATGAGGGGCGTATCTGGATAGGTGAGTAAATATGAAAGAATACTCTTTAACCATCATATTTCCCAGCTTGAGTTAGATGAACTCTAGATGTTTTGCCTCCCTCAACTCTTGGGGAAAGAATCTTTCTAAGAAAGTTGTGACAAATTCCTCCCACTCTATAGGACCTCAATCCTCTAACCTCTCACAGTTCCACTATTTGTACCAACTGTGAGCAACATCGTGTAACTGGTATACGACAGACTTGGCACTCTGAAAAGAAGTAACTCCCATGATGTCTATGAACTTATGGACTTGTTCAATGAATTCTTGAGGGTCTTCGTCAGACTTAGACCAAAAGAAAGATGGATGGTTCATTCGGGTGAAGTCCCGAATCCTAGCTGCGACTGAGTTGGCCACTAGATTATCCGGAATAGCTGGTGGCCGTTCATTTTGGGCAGCCACAAACTGAGCAAGTGTGGTTAATATGGCCATAAACTCCACATGAGAAACATGTTCGCCCAAAGGATCATCAGGTTGAAGATCTAGCTGGTTTCTTCTCTTTGGAGGTATGTTCTGAAATAAGAGAAGAACGGATTAGACTGAGAATCACTAGTATGATATGAATACTGAAAGAAGGGAAACTGTTCCTAAAACATCTCATAGCCTCCTGTATATATATGTGGCGCACAACACACCCATGTACAAGACTCTACTAAATGCGCCTTTCAAATTTCCTAGTAATCTATTTAACCTTAGACTTTGATACCAAGTTTGTAACGCCTCGATTTGCTGAACTAGAATAATACACGGTGCTTATGACCCTGAAGAAACACAAGCTAATCCATGACTGATATCTGTACCTGTACATGTAAAATGCGTAAAACATGAATAATAGGCTATAAGGTTCAACTGAATAAGGTATCTCATAAATAGTAACATCCATATGGGGTAACGAGTATCCAAAAAAACTGAAGTCTGAATAAAATTTAAACTCAATCCGAAAGCCTCTAAATACTGTCTGAGTAAGGATTTGAAGGACTATGTCTCAAACTAACTTCGTAAACTGTAAGCTAACCTAAGAAAATAAATGATTTAAATCATATCATCCTCAAATTAAGAGGACTCACTACAACTCTATATACTAAAATGCGACTGGTACTGCTGCTCTGGAACTCATGGCTCTGAACCTATAGTATAACATAAAAGAAAGTACCATAGCCTAAATGCATCAGTACAATTGAAAGTACGGAGTATACGAGTGAGGTAGGGTATATGTAAAAGGTCTTACATGCATGAGCAGTGCTAAATGACTGACTAATATAAATGTGAGAGTGCAAACATGTATACATAGTAACTGAGATTGTGAATATGTGATATCTATATATGTACGCTAATACATAGTTTACTGATATCTAACATGACTAATACTAGAATTTCTGATAACATGGATAACTATGTCTGATAGTCCTAAATCTGATGGAACTACCTGAGTTCCGTACTGTAGTTCAACTAACTGTATCTAACAATCTTGGTATACTGAAATCTGAAGAACTATCTGAGTTCTATTTCTGAGACAGAGACTGAAACTGTGCGAGGTAGTTATTTAACCAACATGCCCCAAATGCACTATAATAGCTGAGCTGGGGTCTAATCTATGCCCTGATTCAAAGGATGTCAATATCGCACCACTGTTAATGAAAAGCTGTAAGTAACCCTTATCTTGTAGGTTACTCTACTGAGAATGGTGGTACCCTAGTCTGACTGGTCAAATCACCTCATCAACCCTAATATGACAAGTTAAGATGTCTCAACCTGTGCTGCCTATATAGTTTTGGAACACAAGGATGACTGCTAAGAATCACACCCTTATCTAGTAGGTGAGTTCCCATCCTTGGGTTCATTTGGTGCTAACTTCGACTCTCATCTGAAGAGATTGAACATGATTATCTAACTGTACATGGACTGAGTAAGTGACTTCTGTTGACCGACGGAATAGTACTATTTTATGAGAATTAACTGAGATCATGAGATTTCTGAGATTTCCTGAGTCACATGACTGACTAAGTTTTATAGATCATGGCTTGACTGAGAGTATCGTGATAACATGACATGGCTCTAGGCACACAACTATATTTTTTTAGGGTATAAGTACCGTAGGACTCGATGGAAGGAAATTGACACACATGACTGACTTGATCATAAGAATAGAGTCCACAATTCACAATATCATAAGTAGGGGATTTCATACTCCACTTGGTTCTCAACATCTTATACATGGAAGAGGATGCACACAACATGTATATACTCGCAGTGCTTCAATATCATGCTCATTCCATATCACAAAAATAACACACAATAATAACATAGAGTTCATGTGGAATCATAAAGAATAGAACATGAACTTATCATTTAAGCACTATCAAGTCATAAAAACATGGATTCTATCATTCGTGGCATTTTATCAATCACCTTACATGCACAACTTTGGGCATAGGTGTACTTATCAATTTGACAATATTAATCCATCCAAAATTCATGGGTTTCAACTAATCTACTCACATACTTCATGAAAAACACATCAAGATACAACCTTGAATCCAAACAACAATCATCAATATGAATATAGTCATAACCCAACAAAGAAAACACAATTTATAATTTAAAACATGATTCTTGAGATCCATGGATGAAATGGATCCATGGATAAACACTACGCATACCTTTGTGATTGAATCTTGAAAGAGATCTAATGTTTCTGAATGTTCTTTTAGGAATCAATAGGCTTGCTCTTGATATTTCTTGACTAGTGTTTAACCCCATTGGGAGAGAATGTTCATGTTCTTGAGGAGATGATATTGAGAAGAAACCCTAATCTTATGGTTGAGAGTGTATGGGAGAATTTTTAAGATGCTTAACCAAAGAGAATAGAAGATAATACGTTCCTTGATGGTTATAAGTCATGGGAAGTAAAGGAAAAATACCAAAATACCCTTACTAAACTGCTTTCCAGTTGCTAAAAATCTAAGGCTGGCGACATTCGTTATAAGTCATCACACTTGTGATAAGTCATCACAAATGTCCTCACTGGGGGGGGGGGGGGCTGGAGTTGATGGATCTCTGCCTAAGGCTAATGACATTCGTGATAAGTCATCACACTTGTGATAACTTACTATCACAAAATATCGTCACTAGGGGTTGGTTTCAGCCTTAGGCTGACGACATTCGTAATAAGTCGTCAAACTTGTGATAACTTATCACAAAATGTCATCACTGGGGGCTTGTTTCTTCCTAAGGCTGACGACATTCATGATAAGTCGTCATACTTGTGATAATTAATCACGAATGTCGTCACTCAGTTTGTTAGGCTGACGTGCTGGAGTAAAATAGGCATAACATTTTGCTCCGGTATCGGATTTAGCCGAAATTGGTATCATTGGAAAGATAATTCAATTATCTATCTGTTGGTGGATCATGAGCTCATAAATTCAAAGAATAACGATATATATTCACATTTGAAGTGGACTATACCAATATCCTTCTCAAGAATTCAATCGGTAAGGAAATGTTTTTATTCGTCCATTAGCTAGGAGACTTTTGAGGCCTTAATATGCATCATCCTTGATCATAACACTACCAAAGCACTAAAATTTATTACTCATGAGTTCGAAGCATGATCCTAAAAAATGTCTGAACTTTTGGGGTATTACAAAAACCCTCTTTGCAAACATGATTGTATATCTTTAAACTTGATAAAAACCATATAACTTATACCCAAAGATTTTAGGATAACCCCACATTCTTTAAGTTTCTTATTTTGAAGGATGAAATCCTAATCTTGATACTTTCTTGAGACTCGTGAACTTGAAAGGCTTGAATTAAATATTTCTTAGAGGAGAGGAGTTGAATTTTGTTCTTGGGGAAAGGGGTTTATTTCTACGTGAGTTGATTTGAGGAAAATGAGCACATAATTCCCCTTTTTGAGAAATAATTCGTGTTTGGATGGCTGAGGTTGAGGAAAAGGATTAAATTTCCCCTTGGCCATTTTTTCCAAAGAAATGATCATCGTGGTGCGATCCCTAGTTGGTTTAAGCAGCCCTCATGATGCGACCCCTAGTCGGGTTGAATAGCCATCACGGCGCAGGGCTATCATGACCCCTTACTTCCTCACATGAAAAATGACATAACTTTACACTCGGATATCTAATTAAGGCGAAATTGGTATCGTTGGAAAACTAACTCAATTATATATCATTTTGTAGGTCTTGAGAGAAAATATTCTACATATATCACAAGTAATACATGTTCAAAGTAGACCCTTGTAGAAAAAAATACCAAACTTTGAATGAGTCAACGACTTTTGGCTCAACTTTGCTCTAAGTGATTCCTATGAACACTTCTCACCTTGAAAGTACTTCAAACATGAGGATGAATATCATTAAATATGAATTAAAAATCAAATCATGGGATTATAGTTTACACATGTCAGAATGACAGTTTAATTTCTATCTAAAAAATGTAGGGTGTTACAATCTCCTTGTAATTTTTCAACCGAAACTCCCTCAATCTCCATTGTCGCTTTATCTTCTTTTTGGAGCACTACTTTTTTTCAATTAACAATTGACACTTCTTTTAATAATGACCCTGGTTCTTACAATAGGTGCAATATTGAGGTAAATTATCATACACCACTGATGATAGGCGAATTTACACGCCTAAAGTGCTATATTTTACCCATATTTTAGCTATGTTTTGAGGACAAAATATATAATTCATGCACTTTTTGTCCTTTTTCCTTTAATCGAGCTAACAAACGTGATTAGCATATTTTCAGGTATAAATGATGCAGAATTCAACATTTTATGGATAATCTGCTGCCAAAGGAAGCTTCACGAAAGAAGAAAGGGAAAGCTTGGATGCCAAGGACCAAAAGTGATGCATAGAAAATCTGTCCCGGGCAAAAACAACATTTCTGAAGACTTTGGGGACTAGTAGTAACTTATTAGGATTAGGATAATGATGCAGTAACCCAGTAGGATTGGGTTAAGTAATGCAGTAGCCTAGTAGAAATAGGATATGGGTGTTATAAATACCCTATTTTGCTAGAGATTTTGATACATTCCGATTTGTGGAACTAAGTCTAATTATTGTTCCATCAACAATTCTCTTTCTATTAATTGTTATTCTTCTTCTATTCATCTATTCAATTCTTAATCTCCACAACAAGAGAAACGATACTCAACAAGGAATTCACGCCATTCTTAACCCTATACCTAACGTGAGATCTTCATTGTAGTACAATGATAATGTCTATTGTGATTTCCTTCGCACTCATGAGTAGCTAAACTTCTCTGTTGGGGTTATGGAAGCCGTATGAGATACTATCTATTGCTATGACTTTGTGAATTCGTGACACGTATGCTGCTTATATCATTATTCTCTTCATCTTAATGCAAATTCTTGTGGTTGCAAACGCATAGAATATGCCTGTATAGCATTAACTTGTTCGAAAAAAAAGTTATATGTCTGGAAAAGAGATAATGTCAAGGTAATAGGGCACCAACCCCTATTAAAAAGTTAGTGCCGTAACTGGATTAACCTCTTGAAGAATTTGTACTGTTAGATACGCTTTAAGCTCGAAAGAGTTAAAGTGAAATAGTCCTTGATAGGTCAAAAGACGCCTGGATTTACCATAGAATACGATTCTCTATAAGCACATGCATGTCTGAATTTCGCACAACTCATAGCAAATAGAGACGTACAACTCATAAGGTGGACATAACCCCAACTCTCGATTCTCATTGGTTAAACTCTTACTAAACATTCTTTCTTTTTACTTTGCTATTTTCCGTTTTTACTCTATTATTTCGGTTACAGTACATGCACGTTAAAATCCCCCCTTTTTTACGAGACTTGCACCAAAAGTTTAGTAATCTTTGCTTACTTATTGACCGGCTATTCCATGTAGGATCGATACCCAACCCAGTTGGGTTCTATATTTGACAACGACCGCTTTACACTCTTACGAGAGCTATAGATTGAGCGTTATCCAAAATTGGCGCCGTTGCCGGGGAATACAAGTGTCAATTAAGTTCGTGATAATTACTAGACCCTTTGGTCAAAGATTCTTGTACTTTTACTTTTAGTTTTTGTTTTTGTTTTCTGTAGGTTTTTATTCAATGCATGCCCCATACTCGAAGTTCTGGTCAACCGTTATTACCTATCAATCCTGAACCACAACGTATTGGCAGAATGGAGGCACAAACGGAAATCGAATGAATGGCTGCTCAACAGGAACAAGCTAGACTAGCTGCTCTAGCCGCCGCTCAAGTACATCAACACAATATTGATAACCCTGGGCGAGCAATCAATCCTGATGATGAGGATCTAGGTGATGACGAGTTACTAAACCCTAGGCATGCTGCTGAGATCGCAACACCTGCCAACAGAAGTGGTCATAAAGCTAGGTTTAGGTATGATCTCCAACCCATGCAACCAACATTCGACGATGATGATGATGATCTTAATGGAGCCGGATCCACAGGAGCCATTATTCCTCCACCATTGGCACCCGGAGCCAAGTTCAACATCACGAGCACCATGATTCAGTTATTGAAACTCAAGGGATTATTTGGTGGACTAGCAGGCGATGATCCGAATATGCATCTCATCAACTTTATTTCTACATGCAAGTCATTTAACAATCCTGGCGTTGGTCAGAATGTAATTCGGTTACGCTTATTTCCATTGTCTCTGTCTGGGGAGGCAACTCTATGGTTGAACGAGCTGACCCCTAATTCTATTACAAATTGGAGGCAATTGAGAGACGCTTTCCTAGAAAGATTCTTTCTGCCATCCAAAAGAGCATAATTGAGAGATAAAATCAGCAACTTTCGTCAGCTTCCAACTGAAACTCTTCATGAAACATGGGAGAGGTTCAAGATGAAGCTAACACGGTGCCCAAACCATCATATGACTAATGTTCATTTAATCGAGATATTATACGGAGCCTTGAATTCAATAACTAAACCAGTGGTGGATAATGCAACTGAAGGATCATTTATGGACCTCACCTTTGGTCAGGCAAGCAATATGCTAGATCGGATGACGAAATAAAGTAGAGCTTGGCATACCAGGGATTGTGAGGTAGAAAGACCTAGTTTATCTATTGTCATGACTGCATACCAAAGAAGAAGAGAAGAAGAACGTCATCAAGATATGGCGCACATGAAAACACAAGTGGATCTTCTTACAAAGCATCTATTATCAGGGAAGACCTAAAAAGTCAAAGTTGTTGCGTCAAAAAGAAGAGACGAATCTGATTCAGAAGAAAAAGCCAACTAGTTGAACAATCAGGGGGGTTTCCGAGGCAATGCCCAAGGAAACCAAGGTCGGAACTACTATGATAAATCTGGAAACAAAGACCAAGGTAGTTGGAAGAACAAGAATGAAAAGAGTGGTTTGTATGTTCCCCCTGGAAAACATGACACCACTACATCTGGTTCTGGAAACATGGAAGATATGATGGCTAAACTATTGAAAGGAGTGGAAGCAACAACCGCGGGAGTAACAGAGGTAATAAATGATTTATCCTCAATAAAGCAATTGGTTGACTCATATTCCACTTCAATAAAGCAAATAGTGGATAATTTGGGCCAACTTTCAGCAGCACTTAATCAAAGAAAAGCTGGCACCTTACCTAGCGACACTGTGCAAAATCCAAGGAATGACGAATCATGCATGGCTATTATGACCTGAAGTGGTAAGGCGCTGGAAACTTTATCCAAAGGCAAGCAAATGGTTGACGAGATATCAGACATCGATGATAGGGCGAAAGGAGAAGATGAGGATGCCGTAGAAACTAGCCACGACGTCCATGACGTCACCCCTCACGATTTGCAGCCTGAAAAGATCGAAATATGGAAGCAAGAGGAGAAGAAAGCCGTAGAGAAAACAATTCCACTTCCACCACCACCTTTTCCTTAAAGATTGAAGAACGTGGCGGATGATACAAAGTTCAGCAAATTCATGACTATGTTAAAGCAGCTGACCATTAATGTTCTGTTGGTGGAGGCACTAGAACAAATGCCTGGGTATGCAAAATTTATGAAGGATCTTTTGACAAAGAAGCGTGCAGCAAGCTTTGAGTTAAAAGATACTGTTCATCATTGCAGCACAATTGCTACCCGATCACTAGTTCAGAAGAAGGCTGACCCCGGTGCTTTCACTATTCCTTGCTCCGTTAGATCTTTGAATTTTGCCAAGGCATTATGCGATTTAGGAGCTAGCATCAATTTGATGCCATTATCTATTTACAAAAAGTTGGGGTTGGGTGATCCTACTCCAACCAATATGAGGCTCATAATGGCGGATCGGTCGGTAAAACGACCTGTTGGTATTCTATGTGATGTATTAGTAAAGGTTTCTTCATTCATCTTTCCGGCAGAATTTGTTATTTTGGATTGTGAGACAGACTCAGAAGTTCCCATAATCTTGGGGCACCTTTTCCTTACAACAGGAAGTGTGCTTATTGATTTAAAAGCTAATGAGCTTTCATTCTGAATAAATGACGAAGTAGTTCATTTTGATGTGTCCAAATCAATGAAACAACCCAAAGAGCTGAACGTATTCTCGGTGGCTGAGGTGTACTTCGATGATGAGAAAGAATTACTTGAAGAGGAGCAGATTATTGATGACCGATTGGCAGTTGTGCTCATGAATGGTGAGCGTAAAGATACTGAAAACTACAAAGAGACCATTGGTGCTCTAATAGGATTAGGGTCATATACTCATACTCCCAAGAAGCTGGACCTTGATCTGAAAAATCGACCCACACCACCAGCTAAACCATCTATTGAAGAGCCACCCACGTTAGAATTGAAGGAGCTGCCTAGTCATCTAAAGTATGCATTCTTAGGAGACGGAAACACACTTCCAGTCATCGTGGCGGCATATTTGGGTAAGCAACAAGTTACAGCTCTCATTGCTATTCTACGGAAGTATATAAGAGCCATTGGTTGGACCATTGCTGATATTATTGGTATTCCACCTGGGATTTGTACACACAAGATTCAGCTTGAAGAAAATTGCACACCAACTATTCAGCATCAAAGGCGTCTCAATCCACCTATGCAAGAAGTGGCAAAGAAAGAAATTATTAAGTGGTTAGACACAGGGGTGGTGTATCCAATCTCTGACAGCACATAGGTAAGCCCGGTACAATATGTTCCCAAGAAAGGAGGCATGACGGTAGTTGCGAATGAGAAGAATAAGCTTACTCCACTCAAACCCATCACGGGATGGAGAGTATGTATGGACTATCGAAAGCTGAATTCATGGACACTCAAAGATCACTTTCCTATGCCATTTATGGACCAAATGCTCGATCGATTAGTGGGGAAAGGCTGGTTTTATTTCTTAAATGGTTATTCCGGGTATAATCAGATTTGTATCGCCCCCGAAGACCTAGAGAAGACAACGTTTACATGCCCATATGGTACGTTTGCCTTCAAACGAATGCCATTCGGGATATGTAACACACCAGCCACCTTTCAGCGTTGTATGATGTGCATCTTTTCTAATATGGTCGAAGATACTTTAGAGGTATTCATGGAGGATTTTTTAGTCGTGGGCGAGTCATTTGAATCGTGCTTGGCAAACCTAAGTATGGCGTTGCAAAGATGTGTAGAATTCAATATAGTGCTGAATTGGGAGAAGTGCCACTTCATGGTTAAAGAAGGTATCGTTCTTGGGCTTAAAATCTCTGAGACAGGAATTGAGGTTGATCGAGCCAAAATCGAAGTCATTGAGAAGCTACCACCTCCAAATTCCATGAAGGGAGTCCGTAGTTTCCTTGGTCATGCAGGTTTTTATCGGTGGTTTATCAAAGACTTCTCCAAAATTTCCTGTCCATTATGCAAACTTTTGGAGAAAGATGCAAAGTTTGACTTCAATGAAGGTTGTTTGAAAGCATTTGAATGCCTAAAAGGAAAGCTAATTGAAGCTCTTATGATGGTAGCACTAGAATGGTGTCTACCGTTTGAAGTCATGTGTGATGCTAGTGGGGTAGCCGTGGGTGCTGTACTCGGACAGAGACAGGAGAAGTTATTCCATCCTATCTACTATGCTAGAAAGGTCCTGAATGAAGCCCAAAAGAACTATACTATCACAGAACAAGAGCTCCTAGCGGTTGTGTATGCTTCTGAAAAGTTTCGAGCTTATTTGTTGGGAACCAAAGTGATAGTTCATACAGACCATGCAGCTCTAAGATATTTAATGACAAAGAAGGATGCAAAACCAAGACTAATTCGATGGGTGATGCTGCTGCAAGAATTTGATTTAGAGGTTAAGGATAGAAGAGGTTATGGGAAAACGAGCATGTAGCGCAACCTGAAATCGAGATTGATGATGCATTCCCTGATGAGGAGATCTTAGATATGATAATCGAAGAGCTACCATAGTATGCCGACTTTGTAAACTTTGTGGTGAGCAATGTGATACCTGCAAATTTATTTTTCCATTAAAAGAGAAAGTTCATGCACGATGTAAAAAAATAATTTTGGGATGAGCCATATTTGTTCCGACGATGCGCGGATGGTGTTATCAGACGATGCATATCCCATGTTGAGGTGCCTAATATATTGGAAGCATGTTACACTTCCCAAGTTAGGGGACATCACGCAGGTAATCGGACAACAAGAAAGGTATTGTAAAATGGATATTATTGGCCTTCCATATTTAGCGATGCTTACGACTTTGTGAGAAGATGAGACAAATGCCAGCGACAAGGTGCTATTTCGAAACACCATGAGATGCCTATGTCGAAAGTTCTTGAAGTAGAGCTCTCTGATGTTTGGGGTATAGATTTCATGGGTCCATTCGTAAATTCGTTTGGAATGAAATATATCCTAGTTGCTGTAGATTATGTGTCGAAATGGGTTGAAGAAGTAGCGTTGGCCGACAATGAGGGAAAGCGTGTTGTAGCATTCTTGAAGAGGAATATCTTCTCTCGATTTGGAGTACCACATACTATCATAAGCGATGGAGGGTCTCACTTTTGCAACAAGCTATTCAAATCCGTGTTGGCCAAATATGGTGTCAAGCAACATAAGGTAGACACGCCTTATCACCCACAAACTAGTGGACAAGTTGAGGTCTCTAATCAACAGATCAAGCAAATCCTTGCTAAAACGGTAAATGCTAATAGGAAAGATTGGTCTTAGAAGCTGGACGATGCACTATGGGCCTATAGGACTGCATTCAAAACACCAATTGGCATGTCCCCGTACCAACTAGTTTATGGGAAGGCCTGTCACTTGCCCATTGAGTTCGAGCATAAAGCATTGTGGGCGTTGAAGCGACTGAATTTGAATTGGGATAATTCTATGAATCTGAGATTGGAGAAACTGAATGAGATGGATGAATTCCGTCTACATGCTTATAAAATATCGGATCTCTACAAGGAGCGGATGAAAAAGTATCATGATCAACGGATTGTCCAACAAAATTTTCAAAAGAATGATTTGGTACTTCTTTTCAACTCCAGACTAAAGCTATTCCCAGGTAAGCTTAAGTCCAAATGGTCAGGTCCATATAAAGTCAACCGAGTCTACTCGTCTGGAGTAGTTGCGTTGGAACACAATAATGGTGTTTTCTTCAAGGTGAATTGCCAACGTGTGAAACCATATATCCATCCTCTTGATTCTATAAACTATATGGCCATCACTTATCTCGACGAAGTCTAAGAACTCGAGGTAACTATGTCGTGCCGCGACAATAAATCAAGCGCTAGATGGGAGGCAACCCATCGTTTTTCATTTATGTCTTTCTACTAAGTGTTTTGCTTTTTGATAAATAAAAATCCAAAAAGAAGAGTCGTACCACGACCAAAACTAAGGCTCTTGATTGGAGGCAACCCATCATTCAAATTGTTTTTGTTGTTTTTGAGTAAATGTAGGTGCAAAGAGGAGTAAACGAGGATATTGGTTTCAAATTTTGATTTGGACGTAATGCATGTTGAAGGTGGTAAGTTAGGAATGAAGAAGAAAAGGGCTATGGATTGGGCATTGCTTATGAAAATATAGGCATCAAACAAGGCTAGGCCTATGTAAAACTAGGCCACGAACAAGGCAAGGCCTATACTATGGCATAAGCTCTCGGATTCTAGTGTGACATAGGATAGGCGCCGCCCATGCCCAAGTATGCCATAGCATAGGTGCCGCCTATGCCAATACCTTTTGTCTCTGAATCTCATATGCGATGGTATAGGCGCCGTCTATGCCTAACAATGCCATAGCATAGGCGCCGCCTATGATCAACTAGGCTCTGCACAAGGCGCCGCCTATGCCAAGCATAGGCAAATCAAAAGGCGCCACCTGTGGTCACTTTTGGTCTCCAAATCCGATTTTAAATGGGTCAAAACCCGACCCAAACATGTTCTATAAATAGGAGACTTAGTCTTGAATCATAAACACATTGCAAACCTAGCATAAGCGCCGCCTATAGTCTCCAAATCCTCTCAAAAATTTTCTTTTTTGCTCTTTTAATTCACAAGAACATCTCCAAAGGCATCAATCACGTAAGTACTCTTTTGTTCTTCATTTATATTCCGTAAGTACTACACTACTACTCCTATTATGAATTGTTAAATCTTGAAGTAGTAGTGGTGATTTAAATGTGATTGAATTGTTGTGATACAACTAAGTGAGTGAATGAATACGTAAGGATGATCTTAACTTGTTTCCAACTTGTATTTGATTTTGAAGCACTGTCATACTTTTGCAGAATTGACATGGTCAAGAAAATTGCATAATCTTGTCAAAAGAAAGCTTACATGTTGGAATGACTTGTTCATCGAGACAAGAATTATGGTTGACTACCAACATATGAGGTTGTGATTATTTCTAGATGTTATACCTTGATTCAATCTCTATGTAGTAGTCTTGATATATCAAAGATGAAAGTATTGCAACGATTTCAAGAAGTATGACTGCACTAATTATATTGTTGGAATATAGCGCCTAAAACATATATCCATGAAGTCTGAGTAATCGACAAACTTTCACTTCACTAGTTTGTGCCAACAAAATAAGTGTGGGATGGTGCCACTACTGCTTGTTTGTTGATTGTATCCATCGAGATGATGCTAACATAACTATTTTTTTTTAGGTGCAATGGCACCGAAAGCAAGACAAGGCAAAGATAGAGCAACCACTTCCCAAAAAGGCAAGAAAAGAGGCCGAAAAGAGCAAGGAGAATCCTCCTCGATGCAAGTACCACGCCGTATGTTTGGAATTAAATGGGTTCTTGAGGAGGAAGCAAAGGAGTGGTATAGGAACAACAAAGAGAAGAAATATGTTCATGTGGAGCTGATAAACAAGGAAAGCTTAGCAAAGAAAGAACGCGCATGTTGGCGAAGATCATGGCGTTAAATCTTGATTTCATCTTCCGAGATATGGGAGAATGCAATGTGGATTTAACAAGAGAATTCTATGCCAACTGGTCACCGAAAACCACAGGAAGCGAAGTAAAGATTCGGGGCCAAGTTCTGGAACAAAATGCGGATTTCTTCAACTCCTTTCTAGGCTTGCCATCAATCGATCCATCACCACTCAAAGATCTGTACAATAGACCTCCATACAGAGCCATCCGACACACACTTTGTGGAGCAAGATCCATGGCACGATGGACTCAACACAAAGACACCGGTCGACACAACACCTTCCCATATGCTCCTTTGAATAGGGAAGCAAGGATATGGTTGCGCATAGTCAACTCTTGCCTAATTCCAGGGATACAATATACAAAGATAACACGAGATAGAGTTTGCTTGGTATACGCATTGATGACGAATGTCCCTATCAACATTGGGGCAATTATTTGATCTACAATGTGGAAAGCCAGGCTACACAAGCGGTCCCACTTTAGCTTTAGCAATCTGTTGACTGCAATCTTGAGGAAGGAGGACATCAAAGAGGAACCGGCTGATCATAAACTTTCACACAACCCGAAGAAGGTTGACCTCACAAAGGTTAAAGATGCTGAATCAACACACGGTGTCAACCTTACTACTGCAGAGAGATATACTCGGGATGAAAGTTTCTTTCGCTATCTTTATGGCATGACTCAGTTTACAATGATGAGCAGCGGTCATGTTCCAACTGCTGCAGAGCTCCAACAGCTGGATTATGACTACCCAATGAATGAGCATGCAAGGGCGATGTGCGGAGTTGGTGTATACTTTAAGGAACCTCTTGATGATGATGTGCCAACCGATGATGATCGCAGAATGCCAGGCTCCGACATGGAGGAGAATTCTGATGACGACGACTTCGATGATGATTCAGACGAAGGGGGTATGACCCCAGACATAGAGGAGGAGTCCGACTAACCAGGTTCATCTTATTTATTTTCCACTGAGGGCAGTGTGTCCCGTCTAAGTGTGGGGTGCTGGTATTTGCATACTATACTTCTCTACCTGCATTTGCATTTATGTTTGTTTGTTTTGTTTCTTTAATTGTTTTTTTTTAGTAGTTAAGTTTTTTTTTAGTAGTAAATTTTTTTTACTTAACTTTGCATGAAATTATTCTGATTGGCAACATGGTATTATAACAAGAGTTTGTGCTAAAATCATGACTATTGAGACATTTAGGCTCTAACTGTGACTCACTATGTAATAATTGTGTGGTTTAATTCCTTCATCTGTTGGGTCAAGAGTGTATATTGTTCCTAATAAAGTCGACAATGTGCCTTGTGTGTGTGAGATGATAGTATATTCTATGTTTTGTGGCTGATGCTAGAACTTGCCTGGTATGTATGTAAAGAAAAAATAAAGAGTGTAAGTTTAGGAGATGATTTAGCCATTTCTTGGGCAACCTATATTTGTTTACCTTCTTTTTACCTACCCATGAACATTATCCTAGTTAACCCCCTTTGAGCCTTTTAGCCTATTTTCTATGACAGCCTCATATGTAAGCCTAATCCATTTATTCAAGACCATAATTAGATCCAAATTCCTAAGTGCTTTAAAGTGTAAAGTCATGTGACAAAATAAGAGGAAATTGGGTGAGCATGATTCTTTAGAATGTATTGGTGCTTGAATTTGTTGTGAAAAAGAATTGCTATCGTAAGAGGTGTGTTATGAAAAGAAAAAGGAAAGGAAAAATAAAAAGTTAGTTATGTTTAAAATTGAAAAACAAAAGAGTAGAGAAGGGGTGGTAGAATAAGAGAAAGTAGAAAAGGTTGTTTGAAAGAAAAGTGTTAATGACATAATGTGATGTATTAAAGCGCTTAGGAACATAGTCACTATTTCTGGCCAAAATAGTCCTACCCGTCCCTTAGCCTACATTACAACCAGCAAAAGACCTATTTGATCTTAAGCTTAGCATTATGATATTTAGTGGAGCATTACACTAAGGGCAAGCCTATGGTCATCAGTTGCAGCATATAAATTCTTTGTGAGAGAGAGAGCAAGGATACTCGTATACCCATGTTTCGATAAAAACGCTATGCTTATGAGTGATTATGGGTAAGATATTGTGAGACACACATGGTTGATAAGTTTTGGGTAGTCGTATATGAATGTTTGTGCCTTAACTTGTGGATACGAATTGACCATCATCACGAGTCTATGTTAGTGGTTGAATTGTTTCTACTAATGATCAGAAAACTACTCTTTGTTGATAATTGTCGTGCCTGTCTTGATGAATATTTTGTGTTGTTGCTGTGAATCACTAAGTAGATGTTGAGATGGACATGATATTTTGTTCGAGGACGAACAAAGCTTTAAGTGTGGGGTGTTGATGATAGGCAAATTTACATCCCTAAAGTTCTATATTTTACTCATATTTTAGCTAAGTTTTGAGGACAAAATATATCATTCATGCACTTTTAATCCTTTTTCCTCTAATCGAGCTAACAAACGTGATTAGCAAGTTTTCAGGTATAAATTATGCAGAATTCAGCATTTTATGGATAATTTGCCTCCAAAGGAATCTTCACGAAAGAAGGAAGGGAAAGCTTGGCTGCCAAGGACCAAAAGTGATGCATTGAAAAGCTGTCCCGGGCAAAAACAGCATTTCTGAAGACTTTGGGGACTAGCAGTAACTTATTAGGATTAGGATAATGATGCAGTAACCCAATAGGATTGGGTTATGTAATGCAGTAGCCTAGTAGGAATAGGATATGGGTGTTATAAATACCCTATTTTGCTAGAGATTTTGATACATTCCGATTTATGGAACTAAGTCTAATTCTTGTTCCATCAACAATTCTCTTTCTATTAATTGTTATTCTTCTTCTATTCATCTATTCAATTCTTAATCTCCACAACAAGAGAAACGTTACTCAACAAGGAATTCACGCCATTCTTACCCCTATACGTAACGTGAGATCTTCATTGTGGTACAATGATAATATCTATTGTTCTTTCCTTTGCACTCATGAGTAGCTAAACTTCTCTGTTGGGGTTATGGAGGCCGTATGAGATACTATCTATTGCTATGAGTTTGTGAATTCGTGACATGTATGCTGCTTATATCATTATTCTCTTCATCTTAATGCAAATTCTTGTGGTTGCAAATGCATAGAATATGCCAGTATAGCATTAACTTGTTCGAAAGAAAAGTTATATGTCTGGAAAAGAGATAATGTCAAGGTAATAGGGCTCCAACCCCTATTAAAAAGTTAGTGCCGTAACTGGATTAACCTCTTGGAGAATTTGTACCGTTAGATACACTTTAAGCTCGAAAGAGTTAAAGTGAAATAGTCCTTGATAGGTCGAAAGATGCCTGGATTTACCATAGAATACAATTCTCTATAAGAACATGTATGTCTGAATTCCGCACAGCTCATAGCCAATAGAGACGTACAACTCATAAGGTGGACATAACCCCAACTCTCGATTCTCATTGGTTAAACTCTTACTAAACATTCTTTCTTTTTACTTTGCTATTTTCCGTTTTTACTCTATTATTTCGGTTATAGTACTTGTACGTTAAAATCCCTTTTTTTTTATGAGACTTGCACCAAAAGTCTAGTAATCTTTACTTACTTATTGACCGGCTATTCCCTGTGGGATCGATACCCAACCCAGTTGGGTTCTATATTTGACAAGGACCGCTTTACACTCTTACGAGAGCTGTAGATTGAGCGTTATCAACCACCACCTAAAACTCCTCAATAATTTTGCCCGTAACTTTATCCACACTTTGAAGTCGAATATAATACGAATGCTCATCCATTATTTCAAGGATGACTCTAACCATATCCATGATCGGACTTGATCTCACTTGTGTGGTGATCCAAGAAACACAAGGGAAGCACGAAACACACACCAAAATCAGTCCATAAGTTCAAGAAAACCGTGGACCTCTTTGGTGACCACTCTCCGATTCAAGAACACAACAAGAGTGCAAGATACTAAGGTGTTTTTACACCTACGGAATCCACTACCCAAACTATATTAACCACAATAAAAATGAAAAACAAGATTACAACAACAAGAAGTCACGGGTTACTTTAATAGTGACAAGAACCAGCGATTACAATGGCCAAAAGATAGAAAGATAGACCAATGGTTGGTATAATCTTAAGAATCCAAGAGCATATTCTAATCTTGGACCCTTAACATTATAGTCAAAAAATACCTAAATCTTACACTTGACACAAGAGAGGTGTCCACCACCCAAGCACCAAGGTATCAAGCTAAATGCAACACACAAATGATTCCATATTTGTATATGGCCCTAGTTTCAATTCGACTCTCTCTCACTCTAAGAGATGGTTCTTTCTTTAACATTCAATAATAAAAGAACAAGAAACCCTATAATGTTTAATTTATAATACATTAAAAAATAAGAGACAAAAGACTAAAGGGCCCTTTCATTAATGGGCTTCAAACCACCCATTAAGGGAACTTTAGGGGCAGGTTTGGGCCTTCTTCACACTTGAGCTTGTGCAACCTTTTAGGTGATCTTCAAAATACTCAAAAAATACCAAGGTCATGATCGTACTCATATCATCCTCTCCATCTTGAGAGGAATTTTCCAACAAATTCACGACCTCACCTCTTTTACAAAGTCACTTCAAAATCTCCTTCACACGGCTACACACCTTCTACATCTTTCTTGCCCTGCATCTTAAACTCTTCTTGATCTCCATTTTGAGGCTTTCTATTAACCTTAGCTGATTCAATTACTACTTCTTACCTAAAATAGTACAATTTTCCCTCCCTTAGGATCACGTTCCTTTGGTTTGGGTACTCACTAGCCTTGTGCCCCCACCCTTGTCATTTGAAGCATAGAAATCCCTTAGAATTGGAAGTGGAAATTTGTTTACCTTCATACCTAGTGAATTGTTTTGGGGCAGCCTTGGTTCTCTTGATTTGAACAACCATGAATGAGCTCCCTTTCAACCTCCAATGTGCTTGGAAGATGCTATCAATGGTGTCAAACTTATGAAGTGTCATGCAAGTCGAGATGTCCTTGTTCAACCCGACTATGAAGTGCATGATGTCATGACTCACTTGTTCTCTCCGGTGATCTAGTTTCAACATGAATTATTGAAATTTATCGTAGTAAGCCATGACCCTCTTGCTCCCTTGCCTAAAATTGTACAATTTGACAAGGAGCTCATGTCTATAAGTTTCGAGCAAGTATTTTTACTGCATAAGGTTCTTTAACCAAAAAAAAGGAGGTGGTTTTCCCCCAATCATCTTATTCCTAAACTGTTTAACATACTCCCACCATGTATTAGCATACCCTTCGAAGTGAGCCATAGCATAGAAAATTTTCTTTTCTTTGTTGAGATCATTAAGTTGGAATATCTTGTCACAAGAAGACTCCCATGCAAGGTAGGCTTCGGGATCATTCTTACCTTTGAAAACGAGAAGGCTCACTTTGATGGAATTGAGACCTATGTCTCAATTTGGATGACCATCTCTCACCTCTCGGCCTAACTCCCCATGTCTACCACTCATTCTTTCTTTCATCAAGTAAACATCATTGTACGGCCCATAGACATCATGTTTTCCTCCCCTACCATAGCCCTAAACATGGATTTATCTATTCGGGTTAAGTTGAGCTTGTAGTGGCGGGGTTGGATTTGGATAGTGAGGTCTTTGATCAAGTGGACTTTGGATGAGAGAGTTCAGTTTTTGTGGTGGTATTTAGGTTCCAAGCCCTTATTGTTGGAGTTGGTGGAGTGGAGGATGGTTTGGTCTATCTTGTTCTCAGCTTCGGGAGTAAAGATTGGTTGGATTTGTGGCAATTGGTGGATATAGCATTTAGCGCAATGTCTCGGGATTCTTAGTTAGGGAATTATTTTGAGGGGTGGAAGGTCGACTCCTTTGGATTTCCACACGTTCTAATCTCCACTCATTGATGCCACATCCATATCTAATTTCTCAAGACCCACATTCAACCTAGCCATATCTCGGGACATAGTTTCAAGCCAAGCCAAAATGAGATTGATGGAATTATTTTCCATTGTTTGAGCATTTGAAGCCTCGGGTTCCATTGTGGTTGTACCAAAAATAACTCTTCAAATTATGGTCCAACAAGACACCCAATCTGTCCACAATGTCACACACAATAATACAATACAAATCCTACAACACAAAATACACGTTAGTTCAAAACAACCTCCCACAATGAGATCCCACCTCCAAGCTTCTTTAAACTCAAGCTCAACAATGGTGGATGGATCAAATAACCTCCAATTTATCTCAAATTTGATCCCTATACACCTATAGTGTTAGAGAACATAAATCTAACACTAAAAACACAAGAAAAACACAAAATCAAAAACTCAAAATTTGACCTTGGGTAAAAAACGAATTTCGTATTTTTTTTTATACATTTTGGATTTTAACACTTATCTTTTGTTGGGATTTTTAATTTCTAGACTCTAATAGTGTTAGGAAACAAGGATCTAACACTAGAAACACACAAAAATCAAGTTTTTTGAAAAATCCTAAAAATGTGAACAGTAATTTTTTATTTTTTTCCACTTTTTTTAGTATCAAGATAATAATCCCATGATTAACTTTGTTGGAACAAAATAAAATCTTTCTTTGATACTAAATGTTACAAGAAACACAAGGAAAGCACAAAACACACACTAAAATCAGTCCATAAGTTCAAGTAAATTGTGGACCTCTTTGGTGACAACTCTCAGATTAAAGAACACAACAAGAATGCAAGATACTAAGTTGTTTTTACACCTATGGCAACTAAAAAGTAAAACTATATTAACCACAATAAAAATGAACAACAAGAAGTCACGGGTTACATTAATAATGACAAGAACCAATGATTACAATGAACAAAAGATAAAAAGATAGACCAATAGTTGGTATAATCTTAAGAACCCAAGAGCATATTCCACTCTTAGACCCTTAACACCATACTCATAAAAGATCTAACTATTACACTTGACACAAGAGAGGTTTGCATCACCCAAGAACCAAGGTATCAAGCTAAATGCAACACACAAGTGATTCCACACTTTTATATGGCCCTAGTTTCTGTTGGACTCTCTCTCACTCTAAGAGATGGTTATTTCTTTAACATTCAACAAGAAAGAACTAGAAACCCTATAATATTTCATTTATATTACATTAAATAATAAGAGACAAAAGACTAAAGGGCCCTTTCGTTAATGGGATCCAAACCGCCCATTAAGTGCACTTCCGGGGGGGTGTGGGGGGTTTGAGCCTTCTTCACATTTGTGCTTGTGCACCCTTTTAGGTGATATTCAAAATACTCAAAAGTTTCCAAGGTCATGATCATACTCTTTTCATGTGACCTTATCCACAACAATAGGTTTTTGAACCGCTGAAGTAATGGAATGCAAAAATCTCTTAACAAATAAATCCGTCGACAGGCTTGGAAACATCCTAAACTGATGATTTTTGCCGTTGTGAATTAAATAATTCATAGCTCTTGGTAATTCAGCCACAAAATTATCATATTGATCTATATAAATATGAAGTTTCCTTTAAGCAAGCAACCCGACAAGACAATATCCCTTAATGCCGAGAAACTTAGGAAAAATCGATCTTAAAATTGATAAATCTGGTGATCCCATGGATAATTTAACCACTATGGATTGATGAAGTTCCTCCTCTTTAGCAAAATCTTGTAGTTCATCCAACGTAAATTTTCATGTTGGGATTCCATGAACAACTTTAATAGGTATTAAACTAGTTTATGATAAATTAATTGTGTTTGATTTAACTTATCAACATAATTAGAGTTTGTATTGGTGTTTGTAGGTTTGTTTTTAGGGTTTTGGAGAAGCTCTCCTACAACAAAGGCTGGGGAGAGATGGTGGAACCCATAGCTTCCCTAGTTACCCATGTCGCCAAGAGAGAGATAAGGAGATGCTAGGGTTTTGTTTTTTATTAGCTCTAGTGGGATCTACGTAAAACTGAATTTCTACCACTTTTATTACCTCCTCAAATGTTGCTATTTCCTGAAATATGTTGCCAAATTTTTTCTTTCTCCATTTAGTATGTTCTTTATTCAATCCTTTCATTTTGTAATAAAACAGACTAAAGGGGTTTGCAGAAAAATCTGATTTCCAATGTTGTTTCACTACCTCCATAAAACTTTCCTCCTTTAGCCTAAAGTTTAAAAATCTAAAACTTTTAACTATATTTTCATTGATAGTAATTAAGGAAAGTAATAATGAAGCATGTTCAGACCCACTTCTTACCAAATGCTCCACCTCTATTATTGGAATTATACTTTGAATCCTGGCATTACAAAGTATTCTATCCAATCTTTTAAAAATATAATATTCATCAGTTCTTTCATTTCACCATGTATATTTACTACCCCTAAAGCCTTCCTCCTATAGGCATATATTAATACAATGATTAAAGTCCATAGATTCTTATTCTGTAATTGGGAGTCTACCTAACATCTCTTCTTCATTGGTAATGACATAAAATCACCTCCAACTATCCAAGAAGTTTTTGTAGCTTGAGAGATTTCATGCAATGACTCCCATAAATGAAGTATTTCCAATTGATTACACTTAGCATATACTAATGTAACCATAACTTTCATCCCATGTTCTTGATTCTACAATCTTAGAGTAAGGTGTTGCTCTTAATCCATTATGATCTCCACTTCCATAATTCATCTATGAATTCCCAAATTTTCCCATTGATATTTGACATATCATGCTTCAGTCCCATCTTCCTTCTATACACCTCTAATAATTGTTTGTCCTAAAACGGTTTCATAAGCCCCACAAAGTAGAATTGATGTTGGTTTTTCAAATTAACTAATATAGTGAATGCTTTTTGAGTGTTCAGTGATCTTATATTCCATATAAGTGCCTTCATTGAAACTTGAGAGGTTTTGGTTCTCTTTGACTGCCATGAGTTTGCTTGAATTAATGTTGTATCCCCTAATCTTTTCTTCTTTTATTTTGTATGCTGTTTTGTCAACTTTTCCACATGTTTAGGAGACAAATCAATATTCTTTGAGATATCCTCTATATTAGCTTTATAATTTTCACATCATCATTAATTCAAGATTTTATGGCTAGAGGTCATGCTTCTATAGTCTCCTCTTCGTATACTACCATAGATCCCTCTATGTTGTTCTGATCATCAATTTGATCCTCCTTTCAATCTTCTTCAATTTGTTCTTCCTACTTGTTCTACTCCTTTTGTTTGTTATTTTTTCACTCTTCATTAATTTTTGCCTCTTTGGCTTTTTTCTTTTGTTCCGACATTGTTTTTTCACTGATTTCCGCTTCTTTGACTTCTTCATTTTGTTCATGCATTATCTTCTCTTTTCCAAAAACCTATTTAACCCACTCATTGGTTTGGATTTTTCCCTGAGATTTTGTTTTCTCATTCTGGACCTCTTCTTATTCTTCGCTGAGGGCCCCAAAGGAATTTTCATCCTTATACTTAATTTCACCTTCTATAGGTCCATAATTTTCTTTCTTATATTTGTTCCTCCTTGTCATCCATTCCTACTTTTGTTGGTTATTATATCTTCCATACCCACAGTCAGGTTATATATTTCTGCTTTATCTTTTTCTTCTTCCTTTTCCTTGTCATTTTTTTTTGCTTCAAACAATTCTGGATGAATTGACCATTATGTTTCCACATCATGTCCCTATAAGGAACATTCTTTACAGTACTTTGGCATATAATCATATTGTATTTGTATCCTTTTAGATTTAATTTCACCTATTTCATCCTCCTCATTAAGTTTTACCCTTTATGGTAACTTAGCCACCAAATCTACTTTAATCTTTAATTTGGCACAAGTGGGTCTTGTTTGATTCTTTGTTGCCGTGTTAACCATTAAAACTTTTCCCACTGCCGATGCTATAGAAAATATAGTTTCTTTAGTAAAAACATTTGGTGGAAAGTCAGAAAGCAATATCCACACTACTCCAATAGTAGTTTCAATGTTAGGCTCAAACCATGGATTCCACTGAGAATCCTCATCTTTCAGTATATATATCTTGATTTTATGTAAAATGTCATTGTGGATAACATATGAACGTAATTCTCTAGAATATTTAATCAAATTAATACATGTCTGGTATCCAATGCTCCTATTATACATTCACGCTTAATCCCACATTGCCCAGGAATTGTTTTCCTCAAAGTATTAATGACTGGTCTTCCATATGAAAACTATCCAATGATAGTGTATTGAAGATTTTCTTGGATAGTGAGGGTTTTAACCTCTGATGATTTCCAAGTAATGTTAGGTTCTCTATGCAACATAACGTATGATTTGGCTGGAACTCTTAGTGCAACCTCAATATGTTATTTTGGTTTAAGGATATTTGCATATTGCAGCTGATCTTTATGGCTTGTATGATTTGTTCGTATAGTCATTAAGGATGGTTGGGTGCGTTGGCTTTGAAGCAGAGGGAATTCCACCAGCGAAATTACCCCACCGGTGGAGATATTTGCCATATTTGCCTTTAGAGATAGGTTTAGGGTATTTCCTCCTATAATTTTTTTTTAAACATTGGCTTGTTATAGCACTGTAAAATTACTTCGAAAGGACAATATATAAAGTTTCACTTGTTTGAGAATGTGTAATTTACAAGTTAGGATTTCAAGATTTTTGAAATAAAGAGTTGGTGCATAACACTTCAAAAAAAAAGAAGAATTTTGAGCCACTACAAAATTAAAAACGTAAATTTAACTAATTACAACAGTTTTGGTCTTAGTATTATATTTTTGACTTCAGTATTTTATTTTGGACTAAATTCTAGAATTGTTGTAGTTTTGAACTAGATATCATATTCTTGAATTGAGTATTTTAATTTCGAAGTGAATATAGTATTTTAAAATAAAATACTGAAATTTTTAATACCGAAGATGGATTTAAGGAAAACAAATAGAGTCAATTTACGAAAAAGAAAAATAAAGTTTTAAGGAAAAATAACATATAGTGTTACATTTTGTTGGATTGTGCTGATTAAGATAGATTGCGAAAATCTCTCTTATTAGTAGTGTATTTATGTTTTTTCCCCGAAAGTAAATTGAAGATGGATTTTAAGGAAAATGTATAGTTTTATTTTTTGTTGAATGGTGCTAATTAGGATAGATTATGAAATTCTCTTTAGTTGACACTATATTTATGTTTGTTTTTTCCAAAAATAAATAAAATCAACGTATAAATAAACTCAGCATACAAACATTCAAATCACCAACAAAAGAAGAAATCAGTACTTTCCAATCACATTTCCAAAGGTATATGTTTCTTTCTGCTATGTATGTTTTAATTTTCTTTAACAATAACAATGTTTGAGTTGATTCCATACGATTTTATATACAGGATAAAGATTGTACGTGGTGTTGTTAGAAAAATCAATGTTGATGGAGATTGTTGATCAACTAAATCAGGTGAGTTGACGATGTACCAATTGATTTCATTTACTAACATTTGTTGTTGGTTGTACTTAGATTCTATGTATGTTTTGTTGCTATGGACAAAAGATGTTTTCCCCCTATTAATTTACTTCAATTGTTTAAAGTGCTTTAGAGCTAAGGTCTGTTTAGTCGTAGGAATAATGTCTTCATGAAAAATAAGTGTTTTTTTCTACTTATTTTTCGGTATTTAGTACGAAAATAAAATAAAATAATACCTCAATTTATATGTAATCTTAAAAATATATAACTCATGCATCTTGAAAAAGTATATAAGGGTATTAGACAAAATATTGGCTAGCCTTATCACAATATCTTGATTAAATTGATATGGGACCATTTGTGATGTTTCCTTCGTAGTAAGCAATTTATCAACCCGATCGTAGATTTCTTTTAAGAGTCATCATCACTTACTTTCTTCCTCAACTTTTTTTGGAAAATATTTCAAGAATTGTGTCGTACATCATATCATATTGCCAAAATCATCATCATGCCAAATATTGTTTTAGCATAACTATTGAATTGTGTCCTTTAATCTTGCGAAAAATATTGAGTTTATACCATAAAAAAGTTAAAGTCGCATAAGAAAACAAGTAAAATACTAACACATCAAACATCGTCTGTTGCTCTCTCTTGTTGCCACTGCCCTGGGCCTAGGATCTTTGGTCCACTAGAAATTTTCTAAATTTTATCTTTTTTATCTCCATGTTTATCTTTTTTAAGCTCTAAGTTTAAATTGTATAATATTTGAATAATTTTTAAAAAAATATCTTTTTGACACATATTCTTGTCCTACTAGGCCATGCCAGTTCACTTTCAAGAGGATATACTTGCAAACATACTCTGTAGGTTACCTGTGCGGTCTCTTCTTCGATTCAAATGTGTTTCTAAATTATGGAAAACATTGATCGATGAACTGCATTTTAGGATGACACATCTCAATCATGCCAAGAATGACAAAAATTCCCAAAATTTTCTCTTTTACCAACTGCGCCCAATAGAAGCTATATTTTCCATTTATCGTTGTCCTTTCTCATCGGCTACACTTGCTGAGGATGTACCGGAACTGAATTTCCCTTTAATTGTTTAACCACAATTTTTACAAGTCTATTGTTGTTGTGATGGCTTGGTTATTATCACAGTGTATGATAATTTAGCTGAACGCCACAGACTTTTGCTATGGAATCCCTCCACGTGAGAATCCATTGTACTTCCCACTCCAAAATTATCATTGAATGGAATTTGCTGTTTTGAAATGAGTTACGACTCAAATACTTGTGACTATAAGATCCATAGGATTCTCAAGGACCGAAACCAAGGTCGCAAATCACGAGTTGAAATACTGGCGCTTAAAAGTGGTTCCTGGAGAAAAATTGATGAACATCCTGATGTCTTTCAATATATTCTGCTTGGCATGCATTCTTTGGCATATATACAAGGTGCATTTCATTGGGTTGGTTTGTCAAGAAATTATTTTGTGGTTTCATTCAATATATCTCATGAAGTGTATGGAGAGATACCATTGCCAGAGCAAATAAGCATGAGCTATATTGATATTGGTGTTTCAGAATTGGAAGGAATGCTTTGTGCTTATTCTAATGTGCATCATCAGGGGAAGAACACTTTTAAGTTATGGATGATGAAAGATTATGGTGTCCAAGAATCTTGGAATGCATTATTCTGCATAACAGATCCCAATATTGATATACCTGTACCGAAATATGTGTTTGCAAATGGGGAAGTGTTATTTTGGTGCATATATTATGGACGCGCAGAGAATGCATATTGGACACAGAATGGTCCCTTTACATTATTGCCCTAAGGTCTACGTCAGAGTGGATTTGTTTTTATAGAGAGCTTGATCTCTCTAAGATCTTACTTAGTATTTGATTTTATATGATCGAGGCACTTCTTCGTTTTCTGTTATCATGTTAAAAACCTCTGATTTTATTAGTTTATCTATCACTTGAAATCTTTATGGTTTATGGTTTCAGATTGTATTTACCAGAGCTTTGTTATTTCATGTATTCAGAGAAAGAACATGAGCCATTTTTGTTTAATTTTCTGTACACGTTGTTGCGGGTAATCCTCTATTTATTACTCAGATGTATCTTAGAGATTTGTAGCATGTTCACATGTAGTAACTGGAGTATGTTTTGGACATGTAGTATGTTTACTTCGGTCCAATGCTTCTATATGAATATTTTGGCCCTATCAAATATTTATAAGCCAATTAGCAAACGGAACGAAACTACAATGCAATTTTTACTATTATATGGACACATACAGAATCCTCATTAACCATATTATAGTAGCTGATAAGAGTATACCAGTCCGAGAATTCTTAAATCATATTGATTGCCCCATAATATAAGATTTTAAAAATCTTTACTTCATTAAAGTTTTAATCAAATGATCTGGAAAACTAAATTTTAGATATGGCAAGAAACCGATTAGAAAGAAGCTTTTAAAGCTGACTTTCTGAAATTTTTTGTCATTGGTGAACTTTTTTTATCTTAGTGTTTTGAAGAAAACACTGATTTTATGTGAAAAATCCTTGACGGTGAAAACCACGGGCAGGGGAGGAGGAAATTCACTATAATGACAGGAGTACAAGGCAGAGACGGAAGTCTCAATGATATGTGTTAAAAAAAACCACCAAAAAATAACCCACTAAATAACACTTATATAATACGTGCGTACAAAAAACTCCTAAGACCAAAACATATAGGTCCATACGGTAGGGGCTTCGCTACGCTACCACCACAGATCCTCCAAAAAATCTCAAACATGAGTCGCACCATGAACTTTTCTGGGCCGGATCAACAAAATTTTGGTCACAAACTCTAACAATCTCCACCTTAACATGAATTCTAATTCAGAACTCAAATCTGTTTCGAGAAAACTCTCCACCTCTTCCACAAAAGCCCTTAAGAGAACTACTTAACAGCTGACACCTACCAAGTCCAAGCAATTCTGAAACTTGGTACTTGGTAGTGTGTTGGTCATCATATCAACGGGGTTATCATACATACTTGTCACGACCCGAGCTGAGGCCCGGGCCGTGGAAGGCATCCCGAACCATAGAGGCCTGAGAGCCCTTCTCTAACTGGCAATCATATACACAACTCATATATAATAAGGAAATGCGAAAAACATAGCTTAAACAAAAACATAGCCATTCTCTTACTTGAACTTAACAATTCGAATAAAAGTTCATAAACATTTGAAAAAATATACGACACCAGTTTGCGAAATCTCGAACTACATAAAAACAACTTCTATCTGAAAACTAGGACATGGTCCTCAGCTGGACCTTGTACGAAAAATCAAATCACAATATCCCATAGTAAGGCCTTTCGAAATAAGGGATGCTTACCACTAAAAACTTCTTACAGAATGAATCTACTACTTAGCGGGACCCTGGGACTATGCCTCAGATCCTTAAATATAGGGGGTCATTATAATTGTACTGGTACGCAGAGCAATTCAAAATAATGTAATTTATACAACATAAGTGAGGGCAATTCATAAAAACAGTTTACATATGATGTAGGAAAAATGCATGGGCATACTTTAAAGACTTTGAAAAATTTTTGTAAATCAAGAAAAACTCTTTATGTTACTTCTTAGCTTAGATGGTACACCCTATAATCTGTAATTCCACAGGTTATATAGAATCTTCCTTTGACTCGGTGGCCAATCCTCCAATCCCAGTACGCCACAAGGAATGGAGTATCACTAGGGGGGACTCATAAGACCACAAAGCATGCCATGATCCCCAATCAAATTAATATGTCATGGTAGTGAACAAAACCACAAATAATGGATCCTAACTATAGTCCCAAATTGGAACGAAATAAATCAAGGTACACAAAACCACAGGTACCATAAACCCGGGTCGGCAAATCACGGTTTTTAGCGTTGAGATTTTCAACTCATACTTTCTTCGGGTAACCATCTAACTCTTTTTAAGCTCATTTTAACCTTTTCTAAACATGCATCTTTCTGAATTCAGAATATGAGTAAAATCAGTAGATTTAGTCTGTTCTGAATCTGCTATGGCATTCATCTATTTGGTATCATCATACCAAGACTTGCAAGTCATATCTCTACGCCATAAAATACCATGTTACAACTATTTCATTCAAAATAATGGTTAGACCACCAAATCATTCAAATAGTACAAAAGGATGTGCGTATCAAAATTCATGAAAACTTATGCAAGGATTCTCTCTTTTAATTCACAAACATGTGATAGGATTCTCTCTATCTTGTAACAAACTATGCAACTCTTTTAAATCATCACTTCTCATTTATACAAAAAATAAAAAAAACTCTCTAAACTTCATAACAAAAATCAAGTCTTAAACCATAACAAAGACATTTGTATCATGTTTATATGCAATCGAATAATTCATAATATATGAAAACAAAAGGCTTTAGAACAAGAAAGGGATTATAGTTGTTCATGCTCTTAATTCAACATTCAAACACAAAGTGCATACATACTTATATACGAGTACAAATCAAATTTAGGTAAAGGCCTCAAGACCAAAACATTTACATCAATGGGTTCAAAATGCATAATTGTATATGTAAATTCAAAACCCTTTTGTAAATACATGTTTTCTCAACATTCAAAATCTAAATGAAAACAATTTCACCATGCCCATGTAGTTTAGGAAAACCCCACGTACCTTAGATGATCTAATTTGAAGGAGACAACTCAATTATTTATTTGGTTTCTTGGACATCTTGACCTATGAGCTTGATACTTGATCTTTGAAGTCTTAGGGTTTTCTTGAAGAGGAAGAGTGAATAATGATGTAACAAAAGGACTTGGAGGGATTAAATCTTGTGCTTTGAAAGGTTTTGGGTGAGGAGAAAGGATTAAAATGCCCCAGGAAAAACGTCATTGGAAGCTGAAGACCTCAGGGGTGAAATGGAGCATGCGTCGCATGCTAATCGCGTGCAATTACTACCTCTCTCACGAAAATGCCTATAACTTTTCGTTCAGGTTTCAGATTAAGGCAAAATTGGTATCATTGGAAAGCTGACACAATTATCTACAATTTGGTGGGTTTTGAGATACAAAATTCTTATTGTATTTAAGGTTATACATGTTCAAAGTAGACCCTTGTAAAATCAAATACAAAGATTTAGCCGAATCAAAGGTTCTTAGCTCAACTTCGCTCTAAACAATTCCTATGAAGATTTTTAACCTCGAAAACACTTCAAATATGAGGATATAGATCATGACACTTACTCTCATTTGGAATTTATATCTGTTAGAGCTACACACGTAGGAACAATAGTTTGACTTCTAGTTAAAAAATGGGGGTGTTACAGTACTACTCTTCCTTACCACAATATCACCACTAGCAGTAATTTCATGCTTACAATAATGTCAAACATCAATGTGTTTTGTCCTTTCGTGAAGTATCTGATCTTTTGTAAGGAAGATAGCACTCTGACTGTCACAAAGATCATAGTAATCTGTAAGTCTTTGCTAAGTTCACAAAATAGACCCTTCAACCAAATATCTTCCTTCCAAACCTTTGTAATAGCCATGTACCCTGCCTCAATAGTTGACAAAGCAACTACAGTCTATCAAGTAGCTTTCCAATTGATAGAACAACCACCAATGGTGAAAACAAAGACTGTAGGGGATCTCCTTTTATCAAGGTCTCCTACAAAATCAAAATCTACATACCCGATCACTCCATCTCTATTTTGCCCAAATTGCAAACAAACGTTAGTAGATCTATGAAAGTATCTGAAAATCCACTGAACTATTTTTCAATGGTCTTTACCAGGATTTTTGATGTATCTACTAGCTACACTTACTGCAAATGATAAAGCTGGTTAGGAACACACCATCACATACATAAGAGAACCAACGACACTAGAGTATGGAACTCGATACATATAGTCACGCTCATTCTCTGTCTTTGGGGATAGCATGGCTGAGTTTTTGAAATGAGCTGCCAATGGAGTACTAATAAGTTTGATATTTTGCATATTGTAACTATGAAGCACTTTCTCAATATACTTTTTCTGACTCATGTATAACTTACACTTCTCTCTATCCCTAAGAATTTTGATACCAAAGATCTTCTTTGTTGTTTCTAGATCCTTCATATCAAACTCTTTACTGAAATGGGATTTGACTTTTATTATCTCACTTATATCCTTTGCTTCTATCAACATATCATCAATATACAAGAGAAGATACACGAATAAACCATCACTTATCTCCTTGAAATAAACACAACTATCATAACTACTACTCCTAAATATATGAGAAGTCATAAAAGAGTCAAACCTCTTATACCACTATCTGTGAAGCTGTTTTAGTCCATAAAGGGACTTTATCAACAAGCATACATAGAACTCCTTAGACTAAAAAACCCTCTAGTTGTTGCATATAGATGTCCTCCTCAAGTTCTGTTGAGTTCAATATGTGTGTGTGAATGGAAAATAGAGGAAAAATGGTGGAGGGAAAGAGAGACACTAATTTAGAAAGTGTACTCTCAAAATGGAAAGTTCACTAATTCTTCCACATTGGTGGGAGAAGGGAACTTTGGAGTATTTTTAATGAGAAACACTAACTCCACATGGATAGTGAGGAAGGAAAAAGGTGGTGCATCGTGCCGTCGTCGTCATCGCTCGCTTGGCTTCGGCTTCAGATTTGGATTTGTCAAATGATTGATCGATGAGATCTAATTTTTTAGAAAAAATTTATTTGAAACTTATTTGCAAGTGAAATTTTTTGATCCAAAATCTAATATGATTATTTTTCTCCTAGTGCGGGTGCAATTTTGACGCCATGCAAACGTATACACAATGCGTCACGAAGGGATGCGACCAATTGAGGGAAAATTCACACTATTTCACGTTTAAAGTGATCGGCGGACGGAGACGTAATGCAGATACGCGACCTATGGGCATAAATATAGCGTAGAAGCTACTAGAATTTGCCAAACATTACCTGCGACCGCAGATCAGGCACAGGTCCAGCACAAACTGGGCTCAGGGACGTGACTGCTACTAAAAAAGTGCCTTTCTTCTGAACCAATGCATCCTTTCAGAAAGGATACATTAAAGGATATAAATATCTTCTATATTCCTTAGGTATTGACATGATTTTTAACAGCAAAAACACTCTTCTTCTATACGAAAACTTTCTGTGATCATTAGGCTTTTGAGTGAGTTCATGGAATCTATCAATTTGAGGTACCACTATTGTTCAGATTGAAGGCCATTTTATCCTGAGAGGATGATTCCATAACCTCCGGTATAGTGAGGGGAATTATTCCTTAAGGACCCTCTGTGAAGTCGGGGGACTTGGCCTTATAATTCAATTTCATTTTTTTCTAAAAAAATATCATACGTCTTTGATAGATTACTGATGATAGGCGATATTACGCGCCTATATCAATATATTTTTCCCATATTTGTGCCATGTTTTGAGAACAAATTATATATTTCATGCACTTTTAGTCCTTTTTCCTATAAGTGAGCTAACGAACATGATTAGTAAAGTTTTAGGTATAAATGATGCAGAATTCACCATTTTACGGCTTACTTGATGCCAAAGAAAGCTCACGAAGGAAGGATAGGAAGTTTGGACGCCTAAAGGACCAAAAGTGATGCATGGAAAATCTGTCCCGGGCTAAAACAACAATTCTGAAGACTTTAGGGACCTGCAGTAACTAATTAGGATTAGAATAATGATACATTAACCTTGTACAATTGGGTTAAGTATTTCCTTAGTTTATTAGGATAAGGATAATGATACATTAACCTAGTACAATTGGGTTAAGTATTTCCTTAGTCTAGTAGGATTTGATTAAGCATTTCATTAGCCTAATAGGAATAGGATATAGGTATTATAAATACCCTATCATGCTAGAGATTTTTATTCATTCTTCAACTATTAATCTTTTCTACTCTTCCAACAATTCTAATATTTCCATTAATTCTATTCATCTATTCTTAAATTCCACAACAAGAGAATCGTTACCTCGCTAAGGAATTCACGCCTCACGCCTACCATACTTAAGCTACACGAAATTAATCAATATTGTGGTATAACAACAATGTCCATCGTGATCTACTTCGCATTCATGGGTAACTAAACTTCTCTGTTGGGGTTATGGAAGCCGTATGAGATACTATCTATTGCTGTGAGTTTGTGAGTTTGTGACACGTATGCTGCTTATATCATTATTCTCTTCATCTTAATCTAAATTCTTTGTGGTTGCAAACGCAAGAATACGCCAGTATAACATTTAACTTGTTCGAAAGAAAGGTTATTTGTCTGGAAAAGAGATAGTGTCAAGGTAGTAGGGTCCCATCCCCTATTAAAAAGTTAGTGCCGTAACTGGATTAACCTCTTGGAGAATTCATACCGTTAGACATGCTTTAAGCTCGAAAGAGTTAAAGTGCAATAATCCTCGAATAGATCAAAAGACGCCTGGATTTACCATCGAATACAATTCTCTATAAGCGCATGCATGTCAGAATTCTACACACTCATAGCCAATAGAGACGTATACCTCAGAAGGTGGACATAACCCCAACTCTTCAATTCTCATTGTTTACAACTTACTAAACATTCTTTCTTTTTACTTTCCTATTTTCAGCTTTTACTTTAATTGTTTTGGTTACACAATACAATCCTCCATTTTTACGAGACTTGCACCAAAAGTCTAGTAATTTTGCTTACTTGTTGGCCAAGCTATTCCCTGACGGATCGACACCCAACCCTGTTGGGTTTTATATTTGCTAACGATCGCTTTACACTCCTACGAGAGCTGTAGATTGAGCGTTATCAAAAATTGGCGCCGTTGCCAGGGAATACAAGTGTCAATTAAGTTCATGATAATTACTAGACCCTTTGGTCAAAGATTCTTGTACTTTTACTTTTGGTTGTTGTTTTTGTTTTCTGCAGGTTTTTATTCAGTGCATGCCCCATACTAGAAGTTCTGGTCAACCGTTACTACCAATCAATCCTGAACCACAACGAATTGGCAGAATGGAAGCACAAGTAGAAATTGAAAGGAGGGCTGCTGAACACGAGCAGGAAAGATTAGCTGCTCTTGCCGCCGCACAAGTGCACCAACAAAACATTGATAATCCTGGGCATGCAACAAGTCCTGATAATGAGGATTTAGGTGATGACGAGTTACTAAACCCAAGGCATGATGCTGAAATCACAACACCTGCCAACAGAAGAGGTCGACAAGCTCAGTATAGGTATGATCGCCAACCTTTGCAACCAGCTTTCGACGATGATGATGATGATCTTGATGGTGCCGGAGCCACTAGAGCCATAATTCCACCACTATTAGCGGCCAGAGCCAAGTTCAACATCACAAGCACCATGATTCAGTTATTGCAACTCAAGGGATTATTTGGTGGACTAGCAGGCGATGATCCGAATATGCATCTCATCAACTTTATTTCTACATGCAAGTCGTTTGACAATCCTGGTGTTGGTCAGAATGCAATTCGATTACATCTATTTCTATTTTCTCTGTCTAGGGAGGCAACACTATGGTTGAATGGGCTGACTCCTAATTCTATTACAAATTGGAGGCAATTTAGAGATACTTTCCTAGAAAGATTCTTTCCGCCATCCAAAAGAGCACAATTGAGAGATGAGATCAGCAACTTTCGTCAGCTTCCCACTGAAGCTCTTCATGAAACATGGGAGATGTTCAAGACAAAGCTAGCAAGATGCCCAAACCATTACATGACTAATGTTCACCTAATGGAGATCTTGTATAGAGCATTGAATTCAATAACTAAGCAAGTGGTGGATAACGCAGCTGGAGGATCTTTTATGGACCTCACCTTTGGTCAAGAAAGTAATATGCTAGATCGTATGATGAAACAAAGTAGAGCTTGGCATACCAGGGATTCTGAGGTAGCAAGCCCCACTTTATCTATTGGCATGACTGCAGACCAAAGAAGAAGAGAAAAAGAACGTGATCAAGATATGGCGCACATGAAAACACAAATGGATTTTCTTACAAAGCATTTATTAGGGAAGACTGAAAAAGTGAAAGCTATTGCGTCAAAAGGAAGAGACGAATCTGATTCGGAAGAGGAGGCCAACTACTTGAACAATCAGGGGGTTTCCGAGGGAATACCCAAGGAAACCAAGGTCGGAACTATTATGATAAATCTGGAAACAAAGACCAAGGTAGTTGGAAGAACAAGAATGAAAAGAATGGTTTGTACATCCCCCCTGGTAGACGTGACACCACCACATCTAATTCTGGAAGTATGAAAGACATGATGGCCAAATTATTAAAAGGAGTAGAAGTAACGAGCGCGGGAGTTACAGAGGTAATTAATGATCTGTCCTCCATGAAACAATTAGTTGATTCTCATTCCACTTCAATCAAGCAAATAGAGCAGCAATTGAGCAAACTTTCAGCAACACTCAATCAACGAAAGGCTGGCAGCTTACCTAGCGATACTGTGCAAAACCCAAGGAATGATGGGTCATGCATGGCCATCACAACCAGGAGTGGTAAGGTGCTGGAAACTTCAGCAAAAGGAAAGTAAGTGATTGATGAAGATGCGGACATGGATGACAACGCAAAACGAGAAGATGCCGCAGCTACTACTCCTGACGTTAAGCACGCCACATCCAGCACTGTGCAACCTGAAAAAGTGGTAAAACGGAAGCAAGAGGAGAAGAAAAACGTGGAGAGAACACTTCCATACCCACCACCACCTTTTCCCCAAAGATTGAAGAAGGTGGCAGATGATGCAAAGTTCAGTAAATTCATGACTATGCTAAAGCAGCTAACCATTACTGTTCCATTGGTGGAGGCACTTTAACAAATGCCTGGGTATGCGAAGTTTATGAAGGATATTTTGACGAAGAAGCGGGCAAAAAGTCATGAGTTGAAAGAAGATGTGCATCATTGTAGTGCAATCACTACCCGATCGATAGTTCAGAAGAAGGCCGACCCCGGAGCTTTCACTATTCCTTGCACTGTTGGATCTTTGAATTTTGCCAAAGCATTATGTGACTTAGGAGCCAACATCAATTAGATGCCATTATCGATCTACAAGAAGTTGGGGTTGGGCGATCCTACTCCAACCAATATGAGGCTCGTCATGGCGGATAGGTCGGTAAAATGACCTATTGGTGTTCTATGTGATGTATTGGTAAAGGTTTCTTCATTCATATTTCCGGCAGACTTTGTTATCTTGGATTGTGAAGCAGATTCGGAAGTTCCCATAATTTTGGGGCGCCCTTTCCTTGCTACAGGAAGTGTGCTCATTGATTTGAGAGCTAGTGAGCTTTCATTCCGAATAAATGACGAAGTGGTTCGCTTTGATGTTTGAAAATCAATGAAGCAACCCAAAGATCTGAGTGTATTTTCAGTGGCTGATGTTTTCTTTGATGATGAGAAGGAATTACTTGAAGAAGGGCAAATTATTGATGACCCTTTGGCGGTTGAGCTCATGAATGGAGAGAATGAGGATGCTAAAAATTCTAAAGAAGCTATTTGTGCTCTATCAGGATTAGGGACATATCGCTATACTCCCAAGAAGCTGGACCTTGATCTTAAGAATCAACCCACACCACCAGCTAAGCCATCTATTGAAGAGCCATCCACGTTAGAATTGAAGGAGCTGCCAAGCCATTTGAAGTACACATTCTTAGGAAGCGAAAACACACTTCCAATCATTGTGGCAGCCGATTTAGGTGAGCAACAAGTCGCAGCTCTTATTGCTATCCTACGCAAGTATATTAGAGCCATTGGATGGACCATTGCGGATATTATTGGTATTCCACCTGGGATTTGCACACATAAAATTTAGCTTCAAGAAAATTGCACACCCACCATTGAGCACCAGAGACGTCTAAACCCACCTATGCAAGAAGTGGTAAAGAAAGAAATTATCAAGTGGTTAGACGTAGGGGTTGTGTATCCTATCTCTGATAGTACATGGGTAAGCCCGGTATAATGTGTTCCCAAGAAAGGAGGCATGACGGTGGTCGCGAATACGATGAATGAGCTTATTCCACTCAGGCCCGTCACTGGATGGAGAGTATGCATGGACTACCGAAAGCTGAATTCTTGGACACTCAAAGATCACTTCCCAATGCAATTCATGGACCAAATGCTAGATCGATTAGCGGGGAAAGGATGGTTTTGCTTCTTGGACGGTTATTCAGGCTACAATCAGATTTGTATTGCCCCCGAAGACCAAGAGAGGAGAACGATTACATGCCCATATAGTACGTTTGCCTTCAAACGTATGCCATTCATCCTAAGTAATGCACCAGCCACCTTTCAACGTTGTATGATGCCTATTTTTTTTTATATGGTTGAAGACACTTTGGAGGTATTTATGGATGACTTTTCAGTTGTTGGTGAGTCTTTTGAAGCGTGCTTGGCAAACTTAAGCTTGGCGTTGCAAAGATGTGTAGAATTCAACCTTGTGCTGAATTGGGAGAAGTGCCACTTCATGGTAAAAGAAGGAATCGTCCTTAGGCACAAAATCTCCGAAAGAGGAACAGAGGTTGATCGAGCAAAAATAGAGGTTATTGAGAAGATACCGCCTAAAATTTTGGTGAAGGGAGTTCATAGTTTTCTTGGCCATGCTGGTTTCTATCGTCCATTCATCAAAGACTTCTCCAAAATTGCTAGTCCATTGTGCAAACTATTGGAGAAAGTTGCAAAGTTTGACTTTAATGAAGATTGCTTAAAGGCATTCGAATGCCTTAAAGGAAGACTCATTGAAGCCCCTATCATGGTAACACCAGATTGGTCGCTCCCGTTTGAGGTCATATGTGGTGCTAGTGGTGTAGCCGTTAGAGCTGTTCTTGGTCAGAGAAAGGAGAAATTATTTCATCCTATCTACTATGCAAGCAAGGTCCTAAATGAAGCCCAAAGAAACTACACTGTTACTAAACAAGAGCTCCTAGCAGTTGTGTATGCGTTTGAGAAGTTTTGTGCCTATCTATTGGGTACTAAGGTGATCGTTCATACAGACCATGCAGCTCTTAGGTATCTAATGACAAAGAAGGATGCAAAACCAAGATTAATTCGATGGGTGTTGCTGCTACAAGAGTTCGATTTTGAGGTCAAAGATAGAAGAGGTTGTGAGAACCAAGTGGCTGATCACCTATCTCGACTTGCGAATGAGCCTGTGGCACAACCTGAAATTCAGATTGACGATGCATTTCCAGACGAAGAGATATTAGCGATAACAATGGTGAAATTACCATGGTATGCCGACTTTGCAAATTTCGTGGTGGGTAATGTGATACCTGCCAATTTATCTTACCACCAAAGGAGGAAGTTTATGCATGACGTACAACACTACTATTGGGATGAGCCTTATTTGTTTCGACGATGCGCAGATGGTATCATTCGACGATGTATATCCCATGAAGAGGTGCCTACTATTTTGGAAGCATGCCACACTTCCCAAGTTGGAGGACATCATGCAGGCAATTTGACGGCCAGAAAAGTATTGCAAAGTGGTTATTATTGGCCTTCAATATTTAGAGATGCCTATGATTATGTTAGAAGGTGCGACCAATGCCAGTGTCAAGGTGCAATTTCAAAACACCATGAAATGCCCATGCCCAAAATTCTTGAGGTAGAACTCTTTGATGTGTGGGATATTGATTTCATGGGTCCATTCGTGAATTCGTTTGGAATGAAGTACATCTTAGTTGTTGTAGATTATGTTTCGAAATGGGTTGAAGCTGTATCGTTGGCCGACAACGAAGAAAAACGTGTTGTAGCGTTCTTAAAGAGGAATATCTTCTCTCGCTTTGGAGTACCACACACTATTATAAGTGATGGAGGATCTCACTTTTGCAACAAGCTATTCAAATCCGTGTTGGCCAAATACGGTGTCAAGCAACATAAGGTAGCCATGCCTTATCACCCCCAAACTAGTGGACAAGTAGAGGTTTCCAACCACGAGATCAAACAAATCCTTGCAAAGACGGTTAATGCGAATAGGAAGGATTGGTCCAGGAAGCTAGATGATGCACTATGGGCGTATAGGACTGCATTCAAAACACCCATTGGCATGTCCCCTTATCAACTAGTTTATGGGAAGGCTTGTCATCTACCCATTGAGCTCGAGCACAAGGTAATGTGGGCATTGAAGCAATTGAATTTGAATTGGGATGATGTGATGAATCTAAGGTTGGAACAGCTGAACGAATTAGATGAGTTCTGTCTCCATGCATATGAAAGGTCAGACCTATACAAGGAGAGGATGAAAAAGTATCATGATCAGGGGATTGTTCGGCGAAACTTCCAAAATGATGATATGGTACTTCTCTTCAACTCCAGATTGAATCTCTTCCCAGGTAAGTTAAAGTCTAAGTGGTCTGGTCCATACAAAGTTATCCAAGTCTACTCGTCTGGAGTAGTTGAATTGGAAGACAATAATGATGTTGTCTTCAAAGTGAATGGCCAACGTGTTAAACCTTATATCAGTCCTCTTGACTGGATGAATTATATGGCCATCACTTATCTCGATGAAGTCTAAGTACTCGAGGTAACTATGTCGAGCCACGACAATAAATAAGGCGCTAGATTGGAGGCAACCCATCGTTTGATCGTTTTATCGTTTATCGTTTATCGTTTTTCTTTCGTTCTAGTACTTGTTTTGCTTTTGATAAATGAAAATCCAAAAATTAGAGTCGTGCCACGACCAAAACTAAGGCGCTTGGTGGGAGGCAACCCATCGTACTAATCGTTTTCATTTGGTTTTGAGCAAAAATAGGCGCAAGAGGTATTCAACGAGGAGATTGATTTCAATTGATGATTTGGACGAAGAACATGGTAAAGGTAGTAAGTTAGGAATAGTGATACATAAGGCTATGGATTAAGCATTGATCATGCCAAAATAGGCATCGAGGAAAGCTAGGCCTAGGTCAAACTAGGCCACGAACAATGCAAAACCTATCCTATTGCCCAAGGTCTCGGAATCTAGTGTGCAAAGACATAGGCGCCGCCCATGCTTAAGTATTCTTTAGACGATGCGTCGCCTATACTATAGTATTAGGTCTCAGTATCTCATATGCTACACACTATGCGCCGCATATGTCCCTAAATGCCTTACACTATGCGCCACATATGTCCTTAAATGCGTTACACTATGCGCCGCATATACCATGATTATGCAAAGCACTATGCACTGCATATAGGCCCTTTTTGTCTCCAAAACCGTTTTTAAATGGGTCAAAACCCAACCCATTCTTTTCCTATATAAAGGGGACTTAGTCTTGATACAAAACCACATTGAAACTTGACCTAAAGGCGCCGCACATCAACCCAAATCATCTCAAAAATTTTCTTTTTGCTCTTCCAATTCACAAGAATATCTCCAAAGGCTTCAATCACGTAAGTATTCTTTTATTCTTCATCTATTTCCCGTAAGAACTACGTTGCTATGTCTATTATGAATTGCTACATCTTGAAAGATTATTGGCGATGTTAATGTGTTTGGAGTGTTGAGACAAAAAAACATGTGAGTGAACATACACGTTAGGATAATCTTGACTTGTTTCCGACTTGAATTTGGTTTTAATAGTGTTTTTACACAATTTGCGAAATTGCCATGGCTATGAACATTGCTTAAGCTTGTTACTTGGACTCTTACATGTTAGACTATCCCGTCCATCGGGATAAGACTTATAGTTGCCTACCGACTTAGGAGGTTGTGATTGTTGAACGAAACTATACCATGATGAAGCCTCTATGTAGTAGTATGGTTATACCTAACATGAAAGTAGTGCAATGGTTGCAAGTAGTGATACCTCACTGATTTTCTTGTTGGAATATAGTTCCTAAAACGTATGTCGATGAATTTAAAGTAATCGACAACCTTCACTTCACTGATTTGTATCAACAAAACTAAGTGTGGGGTGGTACCCCTACTGCTTGTCTATAGGTTGTAACCATTGAGATTGTGCTACCATTAACACCATTTCTAGTCTCAGGTACAATGGCACCTAAAGCGAGACAAGGCAAGGAGAAGGTTGCCACTTCCCAAAAGGGCAAGAAGAGAGGTCGCAAGGACCAAGGAGAATCATCCTCAATGCAACTACCCCACCGAATGTTTGGAAAAAAATGGGTTCTTGAGGAGGAAGCCAAAGAACGGTACAGCAACAACAAGGAAAAAAATATGTTCATGTCGACTTGATCAACAAGGACACCCTAGCGAAGAAGGAGCCGCGTATGTTGGCAAAAATAATAGCGTTGAATCTGGAGTTCATCTTCTGCGACATGGGAGAATGTAATCTTGCTTTGAAAAGGGAATTTTATACCAACTGGTCGCCGAAAACAACAGGCAGCGAAGTTAAGATTCGGGGCCAAGTGTTACAGCTCAACGCGGATTTGATCAATTCCTTTCTTAGCTTACCTTCAGTCGACCCAACACCATTCAAAGAGCTGTACAGCAGACCTCCTTATAGAGCAATACGACACACACTTTGTGGAAGTAGATCCATGGCAAGGTGGGGCATATACCGAGACACCGGATGACACAACACCTTCCCCTATGCTCCATTGAATAGGGAAACAAGAATCTGGTTGCGTATTGTCAACTCATGCCTTATTCCTGGGAATCAATACACCAAAATATCAAGATATAGAGTGTGTTTGGTCTATGCTTTGATGACGAATGTCCCTATCAACTTTGGGGCAATCATTCGCTCTACAATGCGGAAGGCCAGACTCCACAAAAGGTCCCACTTCACTTTTCGTAATCTGTTGACAGTAATCTTGCGCAAGGAGGATATCGAAGAGGAACCAGCTGATCACAAACTCCCACATAACCCGAAAAAGGTTGACCTCACCAAGGTCAAAGATGCTGAAACAACTCGTGGTGTCAACCTTACTACTGCGGAGATACATGCTCGTGATCAGAGTTTTTTCCGTCATCTTTATGGCATGACACGATTTACAATGATGAGTGGTGGACGTGTTCCAACTGCTGCAGAGCTCCAACAGCTGGACCATGACTATCCAATCAACATGCATGCACGGGAGATGTGTGGAGTGGGCGTATACTTTGAGGAATCTCTAGACGATAATGTGCCGACCAATAATGATCGCCGTTTGCCAGACTCTGACGAGTAGGATAACTCTGACGACAACTCTTATGATGATTCCGACGAATGGGGTATGACCCCCGACATTGAGGAAGAGTACGACTGACCAGGTTCTTCGTATTTATTTTCCACTGAGGGCAGTGTCCCATTTAAGTGTGGGGTGGCGGTATTGCATGCTATACTCCTCTATTTGCATCTATGTTTGCTTATGTTTGTTTAACTTTGTTTTTGTTTGTTTCGTGTTTCGTTTTTTTAGTTAAGTTTTTTTTAGTTAAATTTTTTTACTTAAGCTTCGCATGAAATTATTTTTGATCGGCAGCATAAGATTAGAACAAGAGTATGCGCTAGAATCATGACTATTGAGATATTTAGGCTCTAATTGTGACTTATTATGTGATATTGTGTGGTTCAATTCCTTCACTTGTTGGGTCGAGAGTCTATATTACTTCCAATAAAGTCGACCATGTGCCTTGTGTGTGTGAGATTACTAGTATATTCTATGTTTGTGGCTGATGCTAGAACTTGCCTGGTATGTATGCAAAGCGAAAATAAAGAGTGTAAGTTTAGGAAATGATTTAGGCATTTCTTTGGCAACCTATACATATTTACCTTCGTTTTACCTACCCATCGACATCATCCTAGTCAAACCCTTCTGAGACTTTAGCCTATTTCTTTGACAACCTCGTATGTAAGCCTAATCCATTTTTTTCAAGACCGTAATTTGATCCAAATTCCTAAGTGCTTTAAAGTATAAAGTCATGTGACGAAATAAGAGGAAATTGGGTGAGTATGATGCTCTAAATTGTAATGGTGCTTGAATGTGTTATGAAAAATAAAAGTGCTATCATAAGAGGTCTGTTATGAAAAGAAAAAGAAAAAGAAAGCAGAAAAGTGAGTTTTGCTTAAAATTGAAAAACAAAAGAGGAGAACAAGGGTGATAGAATAAAAGAAAGAAGAAAGGTTGAAAGGAAAAAAAGTGTCAATGATACAATGTGATGTATTAAAGAGCTTAGGAACTTAGTCACTGTTTCTGGCCAAAATAGTCCTACCCGTCCCTTAGCCTACATTACAACCATCAAAAGACCTATTTGATCCTAAGCTTAACATTCTGACATTTAGTGGAGTATTACACTAAGGGCAAGCCTATGGTCATCAGTTGCTACATATGAATTCTTTTGTGAGAGCAAGAGCAAGGATATTGTTGATACCCATGTTTGAAAAATATGCTATACTTGTGAGTGATTATGGGTAATATATTGTGAGGAACACATGGTTGATGAGTTTTGGGTAGTTGTATATGATTCCTTGTGCCTTAAATTTTGAATATGAGTTGACCACCATCACGAGTCTATGCTAGAGGTTAAATTGTTTCTACTAATGATCGGGAAGCTACTCTTTGTTGATAATTGTTATGCTTGTCTTGACGAATGTTTTGTGTTGTTGCTGTGAAACCCTAAGTTGATGTTTAGAAGGACATGATATTTTGTTCGAGGATGAACAAAGCTTCAAGTGTGGGGTGTTGATGATAGGCGATATTACGCGCCTATATCAATATATTTTGCCCATATTTGTGCCATGTTTTGAGAACAAATTATATATTTCATGCACTTTTAGTCCTTTTTCCTATAAGTGAGCTAACGAACATGATTAGTAAATTTTAAGGTATAAATGATGCAGAATTCAGCATTTTACGGCTTACTTGACGCCAAAGAAATCTCACGAAGGAAGGAAAGGAAGTTTGGACACCTAAAGGACCAAAAGTGATGCATGGAAAACCTGTCCCGGGCTAAAACAACAATTCTGAAGACTTTAGGGACTTGCAGTAACTAATTAGGATCAGAATAATGATACATTAACCTTGTACAATTGGGTTAAGTATTTCCTTAGTTTATTAGGATTAGGATAATGATACATTAACCTAGTACAATTGGGTTAAGTAGTTCCTTAGTCTAGTAGGATTTTATTAAGCATTTCATTAGCCTAGTAGGAATAGGATATGAGTATTATAAATACCCTATCATGCTAGAGATTTTTATTCATTCTTCAACTATTAATCTTTTCTACTTTTCCAACAATTCTAATCTTTCCATTAATTCTATTCATCTATTCTTAAATTCCACAACAAGAGAATCGTTACCTCGCTAAGGAATTCACGCCTCACGCCTACCATACTTGAGCTACACGAAATTAATCAATATTGTGGTATAATAACAATGTCCATCGTGATCTCCTTCGCATTCATGGGTAACTAAACTTCTCTGTTGGGGTTATGGAAGCCGTATGAGATACTATCTATTGCTGTGAGTTTGTGAGTTCGTGACACGTATGCTGCTTATATCATTATTCTCTTCATCTTAATCTAAATTCTTTGTGGTTGCAAACGCAAGAATACACCAGTATAACATTTAACTTGTTCGAAAGAAAGGTTATTTGTCTAGAAAAGAGATAGTGTCAAGGTAGTAGGGTCCCATCCCCTATTAAAAAGTTAGTGCCGTAACTGGATTAACCTCTTGGAGAATTCATACCGTTAGATACGCTTTAAGCTCGAAAGAGTTAAAGTGAAATAATCCTCGAATAGGTTGAAAGACACCTGGATTTACCATCGAATACAATTCTGTACAAGCACATGCATGTCAGAATTCTACACACTCATAGCCAATAGATACGTATACCTCAGAAGGTGGACATAACCCCAACTCTTCAATTCTCATTGTTTACAACTTACTAAACATTCTTTCTTTTTACTTTGCTATTTTCAGCTTTTATTTAATTGTTTTGGTTACACAATACAATCTCCCCTTTTTACGAGACTTGCACCAAAAGTCTAGTAATTTTGCTTACTTGTTTGCCAAGCTATTCCCTGAGGGATTGACACAAAACCCTGTTGGGTTCTATATTTGCTCACGACCGCTTTACACTCCTACGAGAGATGTAGATTGAGCGTTATCAATTACTTAGAATCTTGTGTTGAAGGTGTTGAAGAACTTTATAATTGTTCTTGTCCTAGACTTGAAATTGAGTTGAAGTTATTGTTGCATTTATACAGATTCTTGTACCCGAAACATTGTAAATAACAATCTTAAGGAATAAGTATGGGAATTAATGTAGCTTGTTTTTGGAGATTAAAGCTTTTAGATTTCTACTCCGTTTGATCTTGACTAGTGATTTGAAGACATAAAATCTTCATCACAAGTTAAAGATCACTCGGTTGACGATTAGAAGTCATAAAAACTTCATCTTTAAACTAGAAACAAGAGGTGTTTTAAAGTTACTGCAACTTTTTAATAAGTATTTCAATATAGTAAAGCTATTGTCTTGTGGTGACAGGAATATGACGATTGATAGTCAAATGCATGACGCTACTACTACTGTGGGGGCAACTAGTATAGCCACATCTAGTCGCATGAATTCTCCACCGGCAATGGCAACAGTGGAGAAACCCAAAAGGTGTGTAGGTATTGATTTCAAGATATGGCAGCAGAAGGTATTCTTCTACCTCACTACACTTTGTCTTCAAAGGTTCATGTTTGAGAAAGCTATGGAGGGGCCCAAGGGAACCTCTAAAGAAAAGCACTTCATGATTTTTGAGGCGTGGAAACACTCAGATTTCCTTTATGGGAATTACACCTTTGGTGGTATCCAAGATGGCCTTTACAATTTGTATAGTGGAACAAAGACATCGAAAGAGTTATGGGGAGCGCTAGAATGGAAGTACAAAATGGAGGATGCAGGAACTAAAAAGTTTTTTGTTGCAAGATTTCTGGAGTATAAAATGGTAGACAACAAGTCTGTTGTTTCCCAATTTCAGGAACTGCAAGTGATCATCCATGATATCCTTGCAGAAGGTCTGATCTTGAATGAGGAATTTCAAGTAGCAGCAATGATAAAGAAGCTACCACCATTGTTGAAAGACTTCAAAAACTATTTGAAACATAAACGTAGGTTATGTTAGTTGAAGATCTGATTGTATGACTACGCATTGAAGAAGATAATAGGGCTATGGAAAGAATGTCAGAAGGCAATTCTATAATGAATGGAACTAACATTGTAGAAATTGACCAAACTAACTCTATAAAGCAAAAGAAAGCTGTAAATGAAAGCAATAAACGCAAGAAGAAATTCAAGGGAAAGTTCTTAAATTGTGGCAAGATTGGCCACAAGTCTATAGATTGTCATGCCTCGAAGAAAGGAAAGAAGAAGGATCAAGCAAATTTGGCTGAGCTTAAGAAAGAAATGGATGATTGATGTGCTATGCTTTCCAAATGCAACTTGGTGGGAAATCCACGTGAATGGTGGATGGATTCTGGTGCCACACGCTGTGTTTGTGCTAACAAGGAGTTGTTTTCGACGTCCGCTCCTACTCAAGTAGAAGAAAAGATTTGAATGACAAACTCCGCTACTGCAAAAGTAGAAAGAACAAGAAAAGTGTGATTGAAGATGACTTATGGAAAAGTGTTGATACTTAACAATGTCTTGTATATTTCGGAGTTACGGAAGAACTTGATTTCTATTTCACTTCTAGAAAAAATGGACTCAAATATGTATTTGTTTCCAGAAAAATTGTACTTAGTAAAGGAGAAATGTATGTAGGGAAAGGCTACCTCAATGAGGGCCTATTCAAAATGAATGTAATGAATGTTGAAATCAATAAAAGTTCAATTTCTTCTTATTTGCTTGAGTCTTATGATTAGTGACATGAACGTTTAGGTCATGTTAATTACAAAACATTACGAAAACTGATTAACTTAGAAGTTTTGCCAAACTTTGAATTCAATAAATCCAAGTGTCAAACGTGTGTAATCAAAGTATGTAAAACATCCTTATAAGTCCATTGGAAGGAATTACAATCCATTAGACTTAATACACACAGACATTCGTGATGTGAATTCAACACCATCACATGGTGGGAAAAGGTATTTCATAACTTTTATTGATGATTGTTTGAGATATTATTATGTATATTTGATAAATAGTAAGGATGAAGCAATATATGAGTTTAGGCAATACAAAATTGAAGTTGAAAATTAGTTAGAGAAAGAGATAAAAATGATAAGTGATAGGGGCGGACAATATGAATCTCCCTTCGTCGAAATATGTATAGAGAATAGAATTGTCCATCAAACTACGGCCCCATATTCACCTTACTCTAATGGAATTGAAGATAGGAAAAACCAAACTTTGAAGAAAATGATGAATGCCTTACTTATAAGTTCAGGCATACTACAAAGTTTGTGGGGGGAGGCTATCCTTACATCTAACCGAATACTTAATAGAGTTTTCCATAGTAAGACACAATCAATTCCTTATGAAAAATGGAAAGAAAGGAAACTCAACTTGAAATATTTCAAAGTATGGGGGTGTCTAGCAAAGGTCCAAGTTCCTATGCCTAAAAGGGTTAAGATAGGACCTAAGACGGTGGACTGCGTGTTTATAGGATATGCTAAAAGTAGTAAAGCTTGTCAGTTTTTAGTTCATAAATTCATACATACGAATACTATTGAAAATACGGTAATTGAATCAAATAATACTGAATTCTTTGAAAATATTTACTCGTATAAAACTAGACATGAACAGTCTAGTGGAGGTTCTAAATGACCTCGAGATAAACCAAGTGAGAATGTACCTAATGATGAGAATCCAAGATGCTGTACACGTCAAAGAAAATCAACTTCATTTGGATCGAACTTTGTAATGTTTTTCTTAGAAAATGAGCCTCAAACATTTAAGGAAGCAATGGCATGTTCGGACTCATCCTTTTGGATAGAGGCAATCGATAGTGAGATAGATTCAATCTTAAGAAACCATACATGGGAGTTGGTTGATCTTCCTCAAGGAAATAAACCTTTAGGTTCTAAATGGATCTTCTAATCAAAAATGAAAGCTGATGGTACTATTGATAAGTACAAGGCAAGACTTGTTGTAAAAGGCTTTAGAAAAAAGTAAGACCTTGATTACTTTGATACATACTTGCCAGTAATGAGGATAATGTCAATTTGGATGTTAATTTTCTTAGCAGCAGTATATGGTCTCAAAATCTATCAAATGGATGTGAAAACAACATTCCTAAATGGAGAATTATAGGAAGAAATCTACATGGAACAGCCTGAGAGTTTTGTGGTTCTAGAAAGGAAAATAAGGTGTGTACACTTTTTAATTCACTTTATGGACTAAAAAAAGCACCTAAGCAATGGCATACAAAGTTTGACCAAACCATGTTGGAAAACGAGTTCAAGATAAATGAATGTGGTAAATGTAACGCCCCAAAAAATGGGTCCCCGAGCGTCACACAGTGCTTGAGGCTACGAGTAGCCCCAAGCTAACCCTTTGAGCCATTTTCATTCAGTTCAACACAAATCAATGGGTTTTCCCTAAATAAACCTCAAATATCAACAGAGTAATCATCATCCAAGAATAAAAGAATTTTAGAAAGATAACAAAATACGACTTATTAGTCAACTCCCAACATCTATACTAGTCTGACAAGTCTCTAAGAAAATCAATAAAACCAGTGAGCCATTGAGACATGCCCCAACTGACTCAGACTAAGTTATCAAATGTAAACAGTTATGTGAAACCAACATCATACATAACGTCCTCAGAATATGAGAACTCACCACAACAGAGGATGTAGAACAGTGTACCCGAAGAATCACTGTCGAACCTGAACCTATATTCTGAGAAAATGTAGGCCACATCCGAAGATGTGGGTCAGTAAGGAACCGAGTATTTGGGGGTTTATGCAGTTGTATAAACATCATCGTCATAAATATTTATAAGAAATATGTAGGATGTATTAAAAACTCACATAGCCTGAAGAAAATCATCATAATCATGTGAGGATGAAATAAGTACAATAACACATGTGAGTCATCATGTAATTTGTCAATCACTTTCAGTTCATTAAGAATATCAATTCTCATAATATAAATATCATTTAAATCTTTCAAAAGAATAACTTTCACAATTCCACTTTGAAATCACTTCACTATTCACCATAGACACAAGGAAATACACACACAGAGGGAGATCCTATAACCGAGATAAGCCATGTGAGCTACATAGAGTCCAACGTACAACCCACGTTGGGAGAGCTATTCTATCCTTGCCGTTGGAGTAGGACTATCGATATCAAATCCACACAAACTAGTGATCACTATAAAAATCAGCCTCAGGCTCACTCCGACGGGGGTACGTGGATCTAGGGAAGTAAGGTTGTTTTATACCTCCCACTCGGTTCTAAAGATTTCTCCCGGACTTAGCTCAGATAATTTCAAAGAGAATCCACAACAAAATAATTTTAGTAATATTTAAATATACATCGGGAGCCATCATGCTTCCCATCTATCAAAATCAACCATGTTGTGGATTTCTTTCACACTCGAGTTTAAAACAACTCCATTAAGACCAAAAGGTCAAATCATTCAAAATATCTCAAATATTCAACATCAATGTGCTTATAACACACACTTTTCAATAAAAACACAATTTCCAATGAGAATTCACAACCGAAATATCAAAATCATGATAAATATCGTTCAAGATTCATGCTTTCTATCTCCACATATGTAAATTCATATTTTAGAATCATAAACATCAATATTTCATCATAATCATCATAACATATGGATTCATGCTTCAAATTCTTAAAAATCAAATAAAAATCATGCATTTATGAAGAAAATTACTTTTGGGCACAAGAACGAAAGAGAGTTCTTGTTGAAAAACCCCACATACCTTGAATGATGAACTTTAGATCGTTACTTGTTTTTGAGATGTTAATCGTTCCTTTGAATGATGGTTCTTGGAGTTCTTGAACTAGGAACTTAGAATCTTGAATAAATTTGTAGAATTAATGGTGAAGTTTGGAGGTTCTTGAAGTTGGATGTAGGAGCTTAGGGTTTTATTTTTGTGGGAATTTGATGAAATATAACATATAATGCTTCTACTAGGCTTTAAGATACGGTTTGGACGGATTTTGGGTGAGGGGGAAAGACCAAAATGCCCCTAAAAATCAAATAATTCTCGAATCTTTCCTTTGATGGACTGTTTTGATAGTCTGATGTAGATCAACCATAACGTTTTACTCAAATATCCAAATTGGATGAAACCAATTTCATTAGAAAGAGGACTCTCATATATTTCCATTGATAGATAGTATCTCACCCAGATCATTGTGTACGAGTAGTTATGGTTATTTGAAATCAACCCAAAAATTCACTTCTGATAGGCTGAATTAGATCGACCAAAACTTTTTGCTCCGATAGACAAATTGGATGAAATCAATTTCATTGAAAAGAGGAATCACAGAGATTTCCGTTGATATATAGTAGATCACCCATATCATTATATACAAGGATTTATGATCATTTAAAGTTGGAGCAAAAATACGCCATGCCTCAGTACTTTTTCCTGCACGTTTTACTGTTCACTACTATTCATGGTTCGATCGAAATGTTCATAGCTCGTCACTCGGGTGTCCGTTTTGGATAATCCACATATCGTTGGAAATCTTATTCGATACTCTACGTAATGGTGGGTAATAATCAAAGACATTCCACATGGAAAATTTATAATTTATTCTAGTAGATAGAACCCAAAATGTTTACGCACAAAATTTCAACGAAAAATTTCCCGGGGTATTACATCATCCCCCCTTGGAAACATTAATCCTCGAATGACGCTCGACATGCCAAGATTAGATAGGGTATAGAGCATACAGCTGAAACCATTCATTAGACTCATCACCACATCGTTTCTCACTCCGAATGCAACATAGAATGCATAAATTCAAGAAACTACAGCTGAACACATAATAAATGACAGCTGAACTGCTGCAACTTTTATCAAAACTGCATGATTTAGGAAAGAATGGTACGTTCGTCTTGATTGGAGTTCATGGAAAATAGGTGCGGGTACTTGTATCGCATATCTGCCTCAACTTCCCAAGTTGCACTGTCAACAGATTGGTTTCACCACAACACCTTGACCAAGGAAACTTCTTTGTTCCTTAGTCTTTGGAAACTGAAATCAAGAATCTCAGCAGGAATCTCATCAAAAGAAAGATTTTCTTAAATGTCAGCACTCACACCCCCCTTATGGCTGAAATGTTTAGATACACTAGGTTACCAACTTCCAACTCAAGATCTCTCCTTCTAACATCCGCATATGACTTTTGACGACTCTGCGCAGTTTTCAACATTTCCCTAATCAACTTAACTTTTTCCATAGCCTCAAATACCGAATCAGGACCACTCACAGTCGCTTTAACCACCTCGAACCAACTTATTTGTGATCTACACTTCCTCCCATATAAGGCTTCAAAAGGAGCCATGCCAATACTAGAGTGGAAACTATTATTGTAAGAAAACTCTATCAACGGTAAGTGATCATCCCAACTTCCCTTAAAGTCAAGTGCACAAGTTCTCAACAAATCTACTGAGGTCTGGATGGTCCGCTCAGCCTGACGATCGGTCTACGGATGAATATCAGAACTCAAAAGCACTTGGGTAACAAGACCCTCCTTGAAAACTTTTCAATATTGCGAAGTGAACTGAGTACCCCTATTCGAAATGATAGACAACGGAACTCCATGCAGTCTGCCTAGCTCTCGGATATACAATCTAGCATAATCCTTAGCAGTATATGAAGTATGAACAGGAAAAAAATGAGCAGACCTAGTCAGCCTATCAACCACAACCCAAATGGAATCATGATGGCATCGGGATGGAGGTAAACCAATCACAAATTCCATATTTATCTCTTCCCACATCCAGGTGGGAATGCTAAACTCTTGCATCATACCACCAGGTCTTTGGTGTTCAACCTTAACCTGTTGGCATGTTGGACACTTAGCTATAAACGCAACTATATCTTTCTTCATGCCACTCCACTAATAGATTTCCCACAAGTCTCGGTATATCTTAGTGCACCAGGATGAATAGAATATCGTGCCCCGTGCGCTTCTGCCATGATCCTCTATCTCAGATCATCAACATTCGAGACACACAATCTACCCTGCAATCCCAACATACTGTCTCCCTCTTGGGAGAAAACCTTTACTTTTAGGTCCTTGACTAAATCCTTCAGTCTGACCAAACTAGCATCTAAGTATTGTTTTTCCTTCACTTCCGAAACCAAGGAGGATTCAGAATTACTCTGAACCCCTAGACTACCTTCAGCAGAGTCAAACAACCTAACCGCCAATCTAGCCAAACGATGTACATCACGAGCCAACTCTTTCTTACCTTTTACCACATGCAAAACATTACCCATGGATACTCTACTTAGGGCATCCGCCTCAATATTGGCCTTGCCCGTATGGTACAGCACACTCATATCATAGTCCTTTAACAATTCTAACCATCATCTCTGCCTAAGATTCAATTCTCTTTGGGTAAACACATACTGCAGACTCTTATGATCAGTGAAATCATCAACATGGACACCATACAAATAGTGTCTCCAGATTATCAAAGCAAACACAACAGCAGCCAACTCAAGGTCATGGGTGGGCTAATTTTTCTCATGGGGTTTGAATTGTCTAGAAGCATAAGATATCACCTTACCCTTCTGCATCAATACGCAACCCAAACCAACTCTCGAAGAATTACAGTACACCACAAAACCATCAACACCATCAGGCAAAGTCAAAACAGGGGCTAAAGTGAGTCGACCCTTCAACTCCTGAAAACTCTTCTCACAAGATTAGGACTACAAGAACTTCACTTTCTTTTGGGTCAACCGAGTCATAGGAGATGCTATAGAGGAGAAACCCTCAACAAAATAGAGGTAATATCCAGATAAACCCAAGAAACTTTAGATATCAGTCGGGGAAATAGGTCTAGGCCAATTTCTAACATCTTCGGTCTTTTAGGGATCAACTCTAATACCCTCAGAAGAAATGATATGACCAAGAAAAGCAACTGACCTTAGCAAAAACACACATTTATTGAACTTGGCTAACAACTTGTTATCAATAAGGGTTTGTAAGACAGTTCGGAGATGATCAGAATGTTCATCCTCACTACAGGAGTACACCAGTATATCATCAATGAACACTATGACAAACATATCCAGATATGGTCTGAACACTCAATTCATGAGGTCCATGAAAGCTGCTAGGGCATTAGTTAACCCAAAAGACACAACAAGAAACTCAAAATGGCCATAACAAGTTCGGAAAGCGGTTTTTGGGATGTCACACTCCCTAACTTTGAGTTGATGATAGACGAAACGAAGGTCTGTCTTTGAAAAATAACTTGCACATTGCAAGTGGTAAAAAAAATCATCTATAATCGGAAGGGGGTACTTATTTTTTATTGTGACTTTATTCAGTTGGTGGTAATCAATGCACATACACAAAGAGCCATCTTTCTTTCTCACAAACAACATAGGAGCATACCAAGGCAAAACACTGGGCCTTATGAAACCCTTATCTAGTAGATCCTTGAGTTGCTCTTTTAACTCCTTAAGTTCTATAGGGGCCATATGGTAAGGAGGAATAGAAATGGGCTGAGTATCGGGAAGAATATCAATCTCGAAATCTATCTCTCTATCAGGAGGTATCCCAAGAAGATCATTCGGAAACACATCAAAAAATTCATTGATGACGTTAACAGACTAGAGAGTTGGAGTCTCAGACTTAGTGTCTTTGACTCTAACCAAATGGTAAATACACACCTTGGAAATAAGCTTTCTAGCTTTGAGGTAAGAGATAAAATGACTCTTGGGTTACATAGAATTCCCAGACCACTCAAACACGGATGTACACGGAAACTAAAACTTGACCACTCGGGTCCTACAATCAATAAAGGCATAAGAAGAATACAACTAGTCCATACCTAGAATCACATCAAAATCTACCATGTCTAACTCAATCAGATCAGCCACCAAGACTCTATGAAGAACAGCAATAGGACACTTTTTATACATTTTCTGGGCAATAATCTAATAACCCACTGGGATAGAAACTAGGATAGGCTCAAGAATAATCTCAGGACTTATTTCAAATTTTACAGCAATCAAAGGTGTAACATATGAGAAGCTGGATCCAGGATCCAACAAAGCATACACATCAAACTGAAATATATGAAGCATACCAGTAACAACATCGGGAGAGTCCTTCTATTCCTGGTGGGACAGTAAAGCATAGAATCTATTCTGGCGCTGCCCGCTAGCATTGCTAGAAGAGGCGCCCTGAGCTGTGGCTGGGCTAGTCATTGGAACTGGAGCACTAATAGTCTAAGTCTGGGTCTAAAGGCGATAGTCACGATGCCCTTGTCCATCCTGTGGATAATCTCTAACTCTGTGACCCATGTCACCACACCGCAAACAACCCCTCTTCTCACCCCAACACTCAACTGAATGAGCCCTACCATACTTAGGATATAGGGGATGATTTTGCTTACTGCCAGCACTGTGCTGGGACCTGGATGAATATGATCTGCTACATTTATCCTGCCTAGGTCTAGGCATGGGAGCACTAGCAGATGATGGTGCTGGTATAGATGAACAATCCTGATACAATGGGCGACTCCCTGCGATCTAGTCTGACTCTGTCTGATCTACTCGGACCTAGCTCTCTTATTCCCTCTTATTCTATCTCTCTCCTCAATCTTGTTTGCCTCAATCTGTTGGGCATGAGTCATCATCCTAGAAAGATTCATTTCACTATTAAGCATAGTAGACCTATACTCCTTAACCACATAACTAGATACTTCAGTCATAAACTTACTCATACTAGCCCAATTATCAGCCACTAAGTCAGGAGCATACTTGGCCAACTGATTAAACTTTAGATAGTACTCCCTCATAGACATAAAGCCCTATCACAGGTTCATAAAATCATCCATGTTTGCCTCCCTCATCTCTAAAGGGAAAAACATATTCAGGAATGTATCCCAGAACTCTTGCCAAGTTGTAGGGACAACTCCCTTACCTCTACCTTTCCTCCAAGCAACAACCCAGTTATAGCCAAGGTCTTTCAACATATACGCAGCCAACTCCACACTATGTTCCTCAGATACATGCATCACCTGAGTAATCTTCTGCACCTCCTCTAAAAACAACCGTAGAACCTCATCAGACTTGGACCCATAGAATTCTGGTGGATTCATCCGCATGATGTCACAGATCCTGGCAGTAGCTGAATCACCTCCCTGTTGCTGTGGAGCCGGGGCTGGGTTGGCCTGACCATTTGAAGTAACAGCTTGGGCCAGCGCCTGAATGGCTGTACGAAATTCAGCATGAGATGCATTTTCATTCAATGGGTCAATGGGTTGAGGTTGCTGACCATCATTATTTCTTCTCTCTTGATGTGGAGGCTTATTTCTGAAAGAGAAGAGCATGAATCAATAGCAGAGAGAGACACTTTAATCATGATAGACTTTTGAAAGAAAAAATCACACTTTTTCCTAAAACGTCTTGTAGCCTTTTGCTCATAGATGTGGCGCGCTACACTGCGATGATCAAGACTCTACTTAACGCAGCTTGTCGACTCCCTAAGACACCTTAAAACCTTAGTCTCTGATGCCAATTTCACAATGCCCCGAAAAATGGGTCCCGAAGCGTCATAGGTGCTTGAGGCTACGAGTATCCCCAAGCTGACCCTTTGAGCTATTTTCATCTAGTTCAACACAAATCAATGGGGTTTCCATAAATAACCCTCAAATATTAGCAGGGTAATCATCATCCAAGAATAAAAGAATTTCAGAAAGATAACAAAATAAGACTTATTAGTCAACTCCCAACATCTATACTAGTTTGACAAGCCTCTAAGAAAATCAATAAAACCAACGAGCCATTGAGACATGCCCCAACTAACTCATACACAGTTATAAAATGTAAACAATTTTGTGAAACCAACATCAAACATCACGTCCTCAGAACAGCAGGATTCACCACAACAGAGGATGTAGAACAACGTGCCTGAAGAATCACTATCAAACATGGAACTAAGCACCTGAACCTACATTCTGAGAACATACAACTCACATCCGAAGATGTGGGTCAGTACCATGGAAAGGAACTGAGTATATGGGGGTGTATGCAGTTCTTTAAACATTATTATCATAAATATTTATAAAAAATATGCAGGATGTTTGAAAGACTCACATAGCCCGAAGAAAATCATCATAATCATGAGAGGATGAAATAAGTACAATAACACATGTGAGTCATCATATAATTTGTCAATCACTTTCAGTTAATCAAGAATATCAATTCTCATAATGTAAATATAATTTAAATCTTTGAAAAGAATAACTTTTACAATTCCACTTTCAAATCCCTTCACCATTAACCATAGACACAAGGAAACACACAAACACTAGGAGATCCTTTAACCGACATAAACCATATGAGCTACACGGAGTCCAACGTACAACCCACATTGGGGAGAGCCCTCCTTTCTTTGCAATTAGAGTAGGACTATCGATATCAAATCCACACAAACTAGTGATCACTATATAAATTAGCCTTAGTCTCACTCCTATGTGGGTACGTAGATCTAGGGAAGTAAGGTCAATTTATACCTCCCACTCGGTGCTAAAGATTTCTTTCAGACTTAGCTCAGATCATTTCAAAGAGAATCCACAACAAAACAATTTCAGCAATATATAAATATACATCGGGAGCCATCATGCTTCCTATCTATCAAAATCAACCACGTTGTGGATTTCTTTCAGACTCGAGTTCAAAACAACTCCATTAAGACCAAAAGGTCAAATAATTCAAATTATTTCAAATATTCAACTTCAACGTGCTTATAACACAAACTTTCTCAAAAAAACACAATTTCCAATGGGGATTCACGACCCAAATATCAAAATCATGATAAATATCATTCAAGATTCATGCTTTATATCTCCAAACATGTAAATTCATCTTTCAAAATCATAAACATTAAGATTTCATAATAATTATCATAAGATATGGGTTCATGTTTCAAATTCATAAAAATAAAATAAAAATCATGCCTTTGTAAAGAAAATTACTTTTGGGCCCAAGAACGAAAGATAGTTCTTGTTGAAAAACCCCACATACCTTGAATGATGAAATTTAGATCGATACACATTTTTGAGATTTTAATCGTGCCTTTGAATGATGGTTCTTGGAGTTCTTGAACTAGGAACTTAGAATCTTGAATAAATTTGTAGAATTAATGGTGAAGTTTGGAGGTTCTTGAAGTTGGATGTTGGAGCTTAGGGTTTTATTTTTGAGGGAATTTGATGAAATATAACATATAATGCTTCTACTAGGCTTTAAGATATGGTTTGGACGGATTTTGGGTGAGGGGCAAAGACCAAAATGCCCCTAAAAATCAAATAATTCTCGAATCTATCCTTTGATGGACTCTTTTGATAGTCTGAAGTAGATCAACCATAACGTTTTACTCCGATATCCAAATTGGATGAAACAAATTTCATTAGAAAGATAACTCTCATATATTTCCATTGATATATAGTATCTCACCTAGATCATTATGTACGAGGAGTTTCGATCGTTTGAAATTGACCTAAAAATTCACTTTTGATTGGCTGAACTAGATCGACCATAACTTTTTACTCCGATTGAATAATTGGATGAAACAATCAATGAAAGACATTCCTTATGCACTTATTGTTGGGAGTATAATTTATGCCCAAACATGTACAAGACCAGACATCAGTTTTGCTATTAGGATGCAGGGTCGATATCAAAGTAATCCTAGAATGGATCGCTGGAAGGATGTAAATAAAGTGTTGCGATACTTACAAGGAATGAAACATCATATGCTCACTTATAAAAGATATGATCATCTAGATGTGGTTGGATATTTAGATTTATATTATGTTGATTGTGTGGATACAAGAAAATCCATATTTAGATATTTGTTTCAGTTAGCTGGAGGAGCAATATCATGGAAGAGTGTGATATTGTCTGTTATAGCTGCATCCACTATGGAAGCTGAGTTAATGGCATGCTCTAAGGCCACAGTCCAGGCTAATTGGCTACGAAATTTTATTTTAGGACTTGGACTAGTCGACAATTTAGGCAAGCCACTGAAATTTATTGTGATAATACTGCCGCAGTTTTCTTCTCTAAAAATGATAAGTATTCGAAAGGTTCTACGCATATGAAATTAAAATACTTTTCGGTTAAAGAATAAGTCCAAAAATATAAAGTGAGAATTAAATATATTGGCACCAAACGTATGATTTTTGATCCTTTGATGAAAGGATTACTGCCCAAAACATTTTTTGAACATGTTGAAAGAATGAGTTTTATTGATAGAAATGAATGATTTTATATAAAGACGTTGTTATGTTTATGTAATTGACACTTTGAGCTCAAATTATATTTGTTTCTGTTGTTACCTGTTTACTCTTGTATACATAATATTGTGAATGATAATGATAGGTTCTGACTTAGATAAAGTATTCTAAGTATTATCATTGGACCCATTATGTATTTGAAACATTATTGTAACACCCCGAGTCTGCACCTTGGATGTCACATGGTACTCATAACCTCGAAGGACCACAAGCTAACCCATGACTGGTAGCGGCTATAATTACTGAATAATAATACAGTAATAATGCAAAATTTGGTTAAATCAGCCATAAGGTTTATAACTTAAATTAAATACGTATAAATAAATACTAAAACTGAACATATATCTAAAATAGTCTTGTCAGAAAGCCTCTAGCTGTCTGAACATGAAGTTTATGGGACAAGCCCCCAACCAACTATGACTACAGAATAAACTAAAATATTGAAATAATGAAATGATAACTCTATCCTCAAACTATGAGGACTTACCACTAAATCTACTGATGATAGGCTAGGCTGCTAATTATGATTAGGAACCTGTGCATCTAAACCTATGATATAAGACATCATAGTGCAAAATAAAAAGTATGCTTCAGTACTATGAATGTACTGGTATGCGAAGTGAGGTAGGCTGATTTGCAAGGATTCGTGTGTATGAACAATAACTAGCTGAGTTATATGAATATAACTGAATGATAGTACATGTATATCTAAAACTGCTATAAATACTGATTATGTAATGCTGCATGTAAATCTACTTTAGTATAACTAAGATCACTGATAACTGAATTACTGATAACTAGATGGCTATAAATCTACTTTAGTATAACTAAGATCACTGATAACTGAATTACTGATAACTGGATGACTATTTCTAATAGTCCTGATTCTGTCAAACTTATCGTAGTTCCGTACTAAGCTGCGTGACTATGTCTGATAGTCCTGATTCTGAAAACTGAACTAAGTCTTTATAGTGAGTCTGAAACTAAAACTTTAACTGTGGGAGTATTTATCTAACCGACATACCCTGATTATAAACTAAGTTAGGGTCCAACTTGTGCACCTAGTTTGAAGGATGTTAGCACCTTGCCAAGGGATACTAACAATGGTTGTGAGTTAACCCTATCTGGAAGAAAGATATTTCATCAACGCTCACTACTAGGAAAACTCGTATGAGATGTATCAACCCTTATCTAGTAGGAAGATATCTCAACCTATGCTGGTTACGTAGTTCTGTAATACAGAGATTGATACTAAGGCTCAAACCCTTCACTGACAGGAATGCCCACATCCCTGGGTTCGCCCAATGCTAATTGCTACTCTCAACTCAATAGACACTGAACTGATTTATAGACTATACTATGCTTGACTAAACTTTTACTGATCGTGATAACTGACTGAACTGGACTGAGTTCACTGAGTTCAATTAATTGACTGAATACACTGAGTTATGTAACTGACTTAGTACTACTATACGTGACATCACTGAGATTATTCTGAAGCTACTGTAATTCTAGGTAAACATCTTGATTTCGGGTATTGAATACCCCCAGGACTCGATAGGATTGAAAGTAAAATATGGCATGGTTATAATAGCAAAAGAATAGTAGCATGTTAATAATGCTTCCATTTAGACATTATGTCAAACATTTGAGAGGCATGAATTTGTGCAAATACTATTATGTCATGTTTTCACCCTTCAACCCACATGATCACTCTATCAAACACTTGGGGACGTAATTTATGCATATAATAATAATAATAAACATGCAAGCATCATGAATACAATCCCAACTCAGAATTTCAAGGGCCTTTATCATAAATCAACATAGACTAACACACATGTTAATTACTTTACATGAAACCTGTAATAAATCATGCGAGTTATCAAACACATCAACATTTACTCTATAAAAATATTGCCTCCAAATCTTTAAGGCAAACACTAAATTGCTAACTCAAGATCATGAGTGGGATAGTTATTCTCATGCAGTGTAAGTTGTCTAGAGGAATAGGCTATGATCTTACCGCTATGTATCAAAACACACCCGAAACCAAATCTGGAAGAGTCACAATATACCACAAATCCATCTAAACCATCTGGTAAAGTCAAAATTGGGGTTGTAGTGAGTCGAGTATTCAACTCGTAAAAACACTTCCCTCAAGAATATAACCAATAGAATTTAACTTTATTCTGAGTCAATTTGGACATGGGGGATGCAATTGATGAAAATCCTTCTACAAATCATCAATAATAGGTATTCAAACCTAAGAAACTCCTGATATCTGATGGAGAGATGAGTCTGGTCCAATTTCTTACTGCTTCAGTCTTTTGAGGGTTAACTCTAATTCCATCACTGGAAATAATATGACCAAGGAAAGCTACTGACCTTAGCCAAAATTCACATTAATTGAATTTGGTAAACAACTAATGGGATCTGATGGCCCGTAACACTATTCTGAGATGGTTTAAATGATCATGTTCACTGCGGGAGTAGACAAGAATGTTATCAATCATGACTATGATGAACATGTCCAAGTACTTCTTGAACACGTGGTTCATCAAGTCCATAAAAGTTGTTGGGGCATTGGTAAGACCAAATGACTTGACTAGGAATTCGAAGTTACCATACCGAGTTTGTAAAGATTTTTTTGGTATGTTATATTCTCTGACTCTGAGCTGATGGTAGCCTAATCTGAATTCTATCATAGAAAAGTAGATGGCACCCTTAAGTTGGTCAAATAAGTCATCGATTCTGGGAAGTAGATATTTGTTCTTGACCGTAAATTTGTTCAACTAACATAGTCAATACACATTCTGAGAGAACTGTCTTTCTTACGCACGAATAAAACTAGTGCACCCCACGAGGACACACTCAGTTTGATGAACCCCCTATCTAGGAGATATTTCAATTGTTCTATTAACCCTTTGAGTTCTTCTGGGGCCATTCTATATGGTGGGATTTAGATGGGCTAAGTATCAAGAAGTAGGTCTATTTCGAATTCAATTTCGTTTTTGGCAGGAAATCTAGGAAGATCTTCGGGAAATACATCTATTTATATGCTACTAATACTAAATCAAGACTTGGGGTCTCTAAACCATAGTGTTGACCTCGAACGAGATGGTAGACATACCCCTTAGATATTATTTTCGTCGCTCTAAAATAAGCTGACCCCTAAGTGTTGAAGTATTACCTCTTCATTCTAGGATAGGTTCATTCAGGAACTGAAAATAGACAATCAAATTTATTTAGTCAACTAAAGAATAGCATGAATAAAGCTAATCTATGACGAGAATGATTTCAAAATCTGTCAACTCTAATTCTTCTAAGTCTGCTGAAGTGACTTTCTGAGATACCATAATCGGACAATTCTTGTATACGCATTGGGCTATGATATATTTACCCACTTGAATAAAGACTTAGAAGGGCCTTTCTATGATTTCGGGACTGACTCTAAAGTCAACAGCTATATAATGAGTTACAAAGAATATAGAAGCTCCTGGATCTAGAAAAGCATAAATATGCAAATGATAAACTCATAATGAATCAATGACCACATCAGGAGAACATTCCTGATCCTGTCGGGATTGAAACACGTAGAGTCTGTTTGAGTTTTTCCCACTGATGTCACTGAAAGTAGCACCCTACTAATTCCGGCGATCAGACTTAGCTGGGGGATGATTATGCTAACTCTGCGAACCTACCTGAGGATGCTCTCTTACCCTATGGCCTAGCTTTCTACATCTGAAACAAATGTCACTACTAACTCTATAGACACCCTAATAGTTTCTTCCAGACTTTTGGCAAAGAGGGTTTGTTCGGGCACTTCTAACACTACCCTGGGGTTTAGGGCCTGGTGCCCTATCTTTATTGCCATCTCTTAATTTCAGCACTGGATGACTGGTTAAGGAAGGGGCTGGCACTAAAGATTTTGCGCAGAACTGAGAATGATTATGTAATACCCCGGGAAATTTTTTGTTGAAATTTTGTGCGTAAATGTGTTGGGTTCTATCTTCTAGAATGAATTATAAATTTTCCATGCAAAATATATTAGATTATGACCCACCATTTCGTAGAGTATCAAATAATATTTCCAACGATATATGGATTATCCAAAATAGACACCCGAGCGATGAGTTATGAACATTCCGATGGAATCGTGAATAGTAGTGAACAGTAAAACGAGCAGGAAAAAGTATTGAGGCCTGGCGTATTTTTTCTCCAAATTTAAACGATCATAACTCCTTGTATATAATGATTTGGATGATCTACTATATATCAATGGAAAGCTCTGCGAGTTCTCTTTCCAATGAAATTGGTTTCATCCAATTTGTCTATCGGAGCAAAAAGTTATGGTTTATCTACTTCAGCCTAACAAAAGTGAATTTTTGGGTCAACTTCAAACGATCATAACTCCTCTTACACAATTATCTGGGCGAGATACTATATATCAACCAAAATATATTAGAGTCCTCTTTCTAATGAAATTGGTTTTATCCAATTTGGATATTGGAGTACAACGCTATGGTTGATCTACTTCAGACTATCGTAACAGTCCATCAAAGGAAAGATTCGAGAATTATTTTATTTAGGGGCATTTTGGTGATTCCCCCTAACCTAAAATCCATCTAAACCCTGTATTAAAGCCTATTAGAAGTATTATATGTTATGTTTCTTCAAATTCCCTCAAAAACAAAAACCTAAGATCCTACATCGAACTTCTAGAACCTCCAAAGTTCACTATTAATTCTGCAAATTTATTAAAGATTACAAGTTCCTAGTTCAAGAACTCCAAGAACCATCATTCAAAGGCACGATTAACATCTCAAAAATGAGTATCGATCTAAAGTTCATCATTCAAGGTATGTGGAATTTTTCAACAAGAACTCTCTTTCGTTCTTGTGCCCAAAAGTAATTTTCTTTACAAAGACATGATTTTTATTTGATTTTTATGACTTTGAAGCATGAACCCATATCTTATGATGATTTTTATGAAATCTTGATGTTTATGATTTCTAAAGATAAATTTACATGTGTGGAGATATAAAGCATGAGCCTTGAACGGTATTTATTATGATTTTGATATTTGGGTCGCGAATCTCCATTGGAAATTATGTTTTTTTTAGAAAGTGTGTGTTATAAGCACGTTGATGTTTAATATTTGAGATATTTTAAATTATTTTACCTTTTGATCTTAATGGAGTTGTTTTGAACTCGAGTGTGAAAGAAATCCACAACGTGGTTGATTTTGATAGAAGGGAAGAATGAAGTCTCCCGATGTATATTTATATATTACTAAAATTGTTTTGTTGTGTATTGTGTTTGAAATGATCTGAGCAAAGTTTGGGAGAAATCTTTAGCACCGAGTGGGAGGTACAAAGCGACCTTACTTCCCTAGAACTACGTGCCCCCATAAGAGTGAGCCTGAGGCTGATTTATATAGTGATCACTAGTTTGTATGGATTTGATATCGATAGTCCTACTCCGATGGCAAGGAGAGCATGGCTCTCCCCAACGTGGGTTGTACGATAGACTCCATGTAGCTCACATGGTTTATGTCGGTTATAGGATCTCCCAGTGTGTGTGTTTCCTTGTGTCTATGGTGAATGGTGAAGTGATTTGAAAGTGGAATTGTGAAAGTTATTCTTTCAAAAGATTTAAATGATTTTTACACTATGAGAATTAATATTCTTGATGAACTGAAAGTGATTGACAAATTATATGATGACTCACATGTGTTATTGTACTTATTTCATCCTCTTATGATTATGATGATTTTCTTTGGGCTATGTGAGTCTTTAATACATCCTGTATATTTCTTATAAATATTTATGATGATAATGTTTATACAAATATATACACCCCCATATACTCGATTCCTTTCCATGGTACTGACCCACATCTTCGAATGTGGGCTACATTTTCTTAGAATATAGGTTCAGGTGCTCAGTTCCAGGTTTGACAGTGATTCTTCAGGCATGCTGTTCTACATCCGCTATTTTGGTGAGTCCTCATGTTCCGAGGACGTGATGTCTGATGTTGGTTTCACGGAATTGTTTACATTTTATAACTGAGTATGATTCAGTTAGGGCGTGTCTCAATGGCTCGCTAGTCTTATCGATTTTCTTAGAGGCTTGCTAGACTAGTATAGATGTTGGGAGTTGACTAATAAGTCATATTTTGTTATCTTTCTGAAATTCTTTTATTCTTGGATGATGATTACTCTGTTGATATTTGAGGGTTATTTTGTGAAACCCTATTGATTTGTGTTGAACTGAATGACAATGGCTCAAAGGGTTACCTTGGGGATATGTTGAGAGCTTGTGCACTCGACTTTAAGGGAAGTTGGGATGATCACTTACCGTTGATAGAGTTTTCTTACAATAACAGTTTCTACTCTAGTATTGGCATGGTTCCGTTTGAATCCTTATATGGAAGGAAGTGTAGATCACCCATAAGTTGTTTCGAGGAAGGTGAAGCGGCTATGACTAGTCCTAATTCGGTATTTGAGGTTACGGAAAAATTTAAGTTGATTAGGGAAGGGTTGAAAACTACGCAGAGTCATCAGAAGTCATATGCGGATATTAGAATGAGAGACCTTGAGTTTAAAAATGGTGACTTAGTGTATCTAAAAATTTCACCCATGAGGGGGGTGAAGAGATTCGGAAAGAAGGGGAAGCTTAGTCCCCGTTATGTTGGTCCTTACAAAATTCTTAGTCGTGTTAGTAAGGTAGCGTATGAGGTCGAGCTGCCTTCCGAGTTGTTCTCTGTTCATCCAATATTCCATGTCTCCATGCTTAGAAAGCATATTAGTGATGCTGTGGTAGTGGATTCCTCTGTGAGAGTGCTGACATTGAAGAAAATCTTTTTTTTGATGAGATTCCTATTGAGATTCTTGATTTCAGTGTCCGAAGACTAAGGAACAAAGAAGTTCCCTTGATCAAGGTGTTGTGACGAAACCAATCTGTTGTGGGTGCAACTTGGGAAGCTTAAGCGGATATGCGATCCAAGTACCCACGCCTATTTTCCGCGAACTCCAATCAATCCGAAGGTACCGTTCTTTCCTAAATCATGCACTTTTGATAAAAGTTGCAACAGTTCAGCAGTAATTTATTATATGTTCAGCTGTAGTTTCTTGAATTTATGCATTCTATGTTACATTCAGAGTGAGAAATGATGTGGTGATGAGTCTAACGAATGGTTTCAGATATATTCTCTATTCCCTATATAATCTTGTCATTTCTAGCGTCATTTGAGGATGAATGTTTCCAAAGGGGGGATGATGTAATACGCCGGGAAATTTTTCGTTGAAATTTTGTGCGTAAACGTGTTGAGTTCTATCTTGTAGAATGCATTATAAATTTTCCGCGAAGAATGTCTTATTTTATGACCCACCATTGTGTAGAGTATCGAATAATCTTTCCAACGATATGTGGATCATCCAAAATGGACACCCGAGCGACGAGTTATGAACATTCCGATCGAACCGTGAATAGTAGTAAACAGTAAAACGTGCAGGAAAAAGTACTGAGGTCTGGCGTATTTTTGCTCCAAATTTAAACAATCATAAATCCTACTACATAATGATCTGGGTGATCTACTATATATCAAAGGAAATATTTACGAGTCCTCTTTCCAATAAAATTGGTTTCATCCAATTTGCCTATCGGAGCAAGAAGTTATGGTGATCTACTTCAGCCTATCAAAAGTGAATTTTTGGGTCAACTTCAAACGATCATAAATCCTCGTACACAATCATCTGGGAGAGATACTATATATCAACAGAAAGATATGAGATTCCTCTTTCTAATGAAATTGGTTCTATCTAATTTGGATATCGGAGTAAAATGTTATGGTCGATCTATTTCAGACTATCAAAATAGTCCATCAAAGGACAGTTTCGAGAATTATTTGATTTTTAGGGGCGTTTTGGTCATTCCCCCTCACCCAAAATCGTTGCAAACCCTATATTAAAGCCTATTAGAGGAATTATATGTTATATTTCATCAAATTCCCACAAAAATAAAACCCTAAGCTCCTACATCCAACTTCAAGAACCTCCAAAGTTCACAATTAATTCTGCAAATTTATTCAAGATTCCAAGTTCCTATTTCAACAACTCCAAGAACCATCATTCAAAGGTACAAGATTATTGATCTAAAGTTCATCATTCAAGGTATGTGGGGTTTTTCAACAAGAACTCTCTTTCGTTCTTGTGCCCAAAAGTAATTTTCTTTACAAAGGCATGCTTTTTATTTGATTTTTACGAATTCGAAGCATGAACCCATATCTTATGATGATTATTATGAAATCTTGATGTTTATGATTTTGAAAGATAAATTTACATGTGTGGAGATATAAAGCATGAATCTTAAAAGATATTTATCATGATTTTGATATTTGGGTCGCGAATCCCCATTGGAAATTGTGTTTTTTTTTTTGAGAAAGTGTGTGTTACAAGCACTTTGATGTTTAATATTTGAGATATTTTGAATGATTTGACCTTTTGATCTTAATGGAGATGTTTTAAAGTCGAGTGTGAAAGAAATCCGCAACGTGGTTCATTTTGATAGATGGGAAGCATGATGGCTCCCGATGTATATTTATATATTACTGAAATTGTTTTGTAGTGGATTGTCTTTGAAATGATCCTAGCTAAGTCCGGGAGAAATCTTTAGCACCGAGTGGGAGGTATAAAGCGACCTTACTTTTCTTGAACTGTGTGCCCCCGTACGACTGAGCCTGGGGCTGATTTATATAAGGATCATTAGTTTATGTGGATTTGATATCAATAGTCCTACTCTTATGGCAAGGATAGGACGGCTCTCCCAGTGTGTGTGTGTGTTTCCTTGGGTCTATGCTGAATGGTGAAGTGATTTGAAAGTGGAATTGTGAAAGTTATTCTTTTGAAAGATTTAAATGATATTTACATTATGAGAATTGATATTCTTGATGAACTGAAAGTGATTGACAAATTATATGATGACTCATATGTGTTATTGTACTTATTTCATTCCTCTCATGATTATGATGATTTTCTTTGGGCTATGTGAATCTTTCATACATCCTGCATATTTTTTATAAATATTTATGATGATGATGTTTATACAACTGCATACACCTCTATATACTCGGTTCCTTTCAATGGTACTGACCCACATCTTCGGATGTGGGCTGCATTTTCTTGGAATGTAGGTTCAGGTGCTCAGTTCCAGGTTCTACAGTGATTCTTTGGGCACGCTGTTCTATATCCTCTGTTTTGGTGATACATCATGTTCTGAGGACGTGATGTCTGATATTGGTTTCACGAAATTGTTTACAATTGATAATTGAAGGGCATGTCTCAATGGCTCGCTGGTTTTATTGATTTTCTTAGAGGCTTACCAGACTAGTATAGATGTTTGGAGTTGACTAATAAATCATATTTTGTTATCTTTCTGAAATTCTTTTATTCTTGGATGATGATTACTTTGTTGATATTTGTGGGTTATTTATGGAAACACCGTTGATTTGTGTTAAACTAAATGAAAATGGCTCAAAGGGTTATCTTCGGGCTATTCATAGTCATAAGCATGGTGTGACGCTTCGGGACCCGTTTTCTGGGGCATTATAGATTACCACCCTCAAACTTAGGCTGAGTTAACTTGAAGCTACCTATTCTAGATTTCTTATTCTCCCTCTCCTTATCCTTATTTTTAGCTTTCTCTATCTGTTGAGCATAGTCCATGAACTTGCATATATCGATCTCCATAATCAGAATTGTGATCCAATGCTCTTTGACAACACTATTAGACACACTTGACACAAACTTACTCATCACAGATTTGCTATGTGCTAGCACATGAGGAGCATATCTGGATAACTGAGTAAGCTTGAGAGAATACTCATTTACTGTTATGTTACCTTGCTTCAGATTAATAAACTCCAAAACCTTTGCTTTAATCAACTCCAGTGGGAATAAACTATCAGAAAAAGCAGTAGAAAACTCCTCCAATTCTATAGGCCCTGCATCTGCGGCCCTCTCTGCCTTTCACTACATGAACCAAGAGTGATCCACACCTAGCAACTGATATGCGGTCAGCTCATCACTCTCACTAGTAGTCACTCCCATAATATTTGTGACTTTCTGCACCTGATCAAGGAATTCGTATGGGTCCTCCTCTGACATAGACCCTATTAACGATGGAGGATTCTTTCAGGTGAAGTCTCAAATTCTAGATGCAGCAGTATTGGCCACTGGGTTGGCCTGGACAGCAGCTGGACATTTATTCAAAGCTACCACAGAATGAGCCAAGGTGGTGAAAGCTACTCTGAATTTTGCGTGGGAAACATGCTCATCTAGGGGATCTGGCTGGACGAACGGTGGTGTTGGCTGGTTTCCTGCTCTTATTTAATTGTTTTTATAAGGAGGCATATTCTATAAATGGAAGGGAAACTCGAAATAGACAAAGAGTTTAACTTAAGCTCAATCTCACTGGTACGATATGAATACTGAAAGAAGGGAAAGTTTTGCTAAAATACCTCATAGACTTTTGTCCATAAGTGTGAAGCGCTACACACCCATGCATAAGACTCTACTATACATGGCTTTTAGACTCCCTAGGACTCTGTTGGAGCTTAGGCTCTGATACCAAGTCTGTAACACCACGAGTCTGCACCCCGACGTCACATGGTGCTCATAATCTCAGATGACCACAAGCTAACCCATTACTGGTACCTGCTGTAATTACTGAATGATAATACCATAATAATGTGGAATTTGACTAAATCTACCATAAGGTTCACAACTGTAATCAAATACTAATAAATAAATACTAAAACTGTACATCTGTCTGAAATAGTCTAGTCGGAAAGCCTCTAGCTATCTGAACATGGAGTTGATTGGACAAGCCCCTAACTAACTCCAACTACTAAATATACTGAACTACTAAAATAGTCAAATGATAAATCTATCCTCGAACTATGAGGACTTACCACTAAATCTCCTGCTGATATGCTGGGCTGTTAAGTACGATCAAGAGCCCGTGCATCTGAACCTATGATATTAGATGTTATAGCAGAATAAAAGATATCCGTCAGTTCTTTGAATGTACTGGTATGCTAAGTTAGGTAGGCTGATATGCAAGGGTTTATGTGCATGAACAATAACTAGTTGAGTTACATGAATATAACTAAATGATAGTACATGTATATTGAAAAACTACTATAAATACTGATTATGCAGTGCTGCATGTAAATCTACTTTACTGTAACTAAGATCACTGATAACTGAATTACTAATAACTGGATGGCTATTTCTAATAGTCTTGATTCTATAGAACATAACTTAGTTTCGTACTGAGCTGGGCGACTTTGTCGGACAGTCCTGATTCTGAAAATTAAATAGAGGTTTTATATTGAGTCTACAACTGAAAATGTATCTACGGGAGTGTTCATCTAACCGACATACCCCAATTATAAACTGACCCTAGTTAGAAGGGTGTTAGCACCTTGCCAAGGGATACTAATAATGGTTGTGAGTTAATCCTATCTAGTAGGAAGATATTTCATCAATCATCATTGGTGGGAAAACTAGTTTGAGATGCATCAACTTTTATCTGGTAGGAAGATATCTCAGCCTACGCTGGCTACGTAATACTATAACACAAGGATTCCTACAAAGGGTCAAACCCTTTACCGACTGAAATGCCCCCATCCCTGGGTTTGCTCAATGTTGATTCCTATTCCCAACTGAATAGACATAGAATTGATTTCTAGGTTGTACTATGCTTGACTGAACTATTACTGATCATGCTAACTGACTAACTGGACTGAGTTTATTGAGTTCTATTAACTGACTGAATACACTAAGTTCTATAACTGACTGAGTACTACTATATGCAACATCATTGAGACTATTCTTAAGCTACTGTAATTCTAGGTAAACATTTAGATTTTGGGTATTAAATACCCCCAGGACTCGATAGCATTAAAAGTAAAAGATGGCATGGTTATAATAGCATAATAATAGTAGCTTGTTAATAATGCTTCTATTTAGACATTTTGTCAAACACTTGAGAGACATGAATTTGTTCAAATACTATTATGTCATGATTTCACCCTTCAAATCACATGATCATTCTATAAAACACTTGGGGACGTAATTTATGCTCATAATAATGATAATTAACATGCAAACATCATGATTACAATCCCAACTCACAATTTCAAGTGCCTTTATCGTAAATCCTCAGTACCCTACACAGATGTTGATTACTTCACATGAAACTTGTAATGAATCATGGATTAAAACTCAAATAACATCATAATCATGAATACAATCAAATTTAACATAAAATTCATGAAATTAATCTACTTATAGATTTAAAAAAGTTTCTTGAACTCCAAGGGTGGAAGGAAACGCAAGGATAAACACCTAACATACCTTGGTAAGTAAAATTGTGAAGATTTATGGTGTATTCTTGAAGATTGGTCTTAAAATTTGAATGATCTAGGGTTTTTTCCTTAGTAAATTTGAGAGAGAATGAAGGATTTTGCCTTTATAGTAGGTTAATCTCTTGTTTTTAGGGCTAATTAAGGGTAGGAAAATGACCCAAATACCCTTCCGGATGCAGAGTGTTAATGACTAAATATGTGCCCAGGGATGCATTGAGCGATGCACTACATCAAGGGTCAACATGATATATAACGGGATACATCGATATCACATTGGCTCACTGGAATTTTCACTGAAGGTTGGCTGGGGAATAAATCATGGTCAACGCGATAGGTGATGCAACGCATCGAGATCACATTGACTCACTGTTTTGGTCATCCAAACATGTTTCAAACAAGGTTTGAAAAATCCAAAACTCACCTAAAGTAACCTATTGACACACCTGATCATAATTCAATCCGAAGATCGATGTTTTAAGGTCACAAGGGTGATAAAATAAGATCTCCAAATTACGAAGGCTGAAAAATGATTCTAAGTATAAACACTCAGCTTAAATTTTTAAGTCTGGGGCCTGTTTTCATGCTCTAAAGGACTAGGTTAAGCTAGGATTCTGCAGGGTCTTACAGTTATGTCATGTAATAAACTAATATCGTAGTACATGGAAGGAATTATGCCAAATAAAGTAACGTACAACTGCCATGACTCATTTTAGTTGATTTATTTATCAATGACAAATGATTTTGGATTTAACATTAATTGTGTAGATGATTGACATACATATTAAACCAGTAAATTAACATTGTGTGTGCCAAGTGGGAGAATATAAGTTTCTATGGCCCACATAATTAATTTATTTGCTGGTTTGATAATAGATAAATAAGGTAAATGCTCAATCTACATGAGGAAGTTACCTAGTAGGATTAAACTACTGAGTACTCTGTTAGTGGGATGATTACTGATTGTTAGTGGGATAACTATTTAGGTGGAATAATTATTATATCCCATAAATCACGTTGATGAAATGTGAAAACATAACTGACTATTCCAAGTATTATAAAAGGGGTCCTCTCTCTGCCAAAAGATGAATAAGCTCCATCAAAATTATTCTGAAACATAATGTAAAGAGAGAAATAAATATTTTGTTTTGTGCTTTCGCTAATCTCGTCAAAGAAAGCTATGGAGAATTCTGGTATGTTTCTTAACAAACTTTTAAATTTGTTAAAGAGTGGTATGTGAAAATCATTAAGTTCTACGTTCCTAAATAATTGATAGGATTATTTATATTAGATTGTTTAATTTATAGAATCTGTTAAACCCTTACAGTCTCCTCAGTTGTCATCTTCAAATTGAGATTATGAGAGGTCTTGCTTGTCAAAATGTCTACTACTATGTTGGAGTTCATTTCAACAGTGTTTCTGTCATATCCTTTTTTCCTTTAAAATCTCAATAGAAAATTGGGCAGCCATAGCTTCTTCAATATTATGGTCTTTACACTGGACAACTGCAGCAATGGCAAATAAAAATCTCCATCTCTGTTCCGTACAATGTCACCAATGCCTTCCTTACCCCGATGCTCCATAAAACTAAGATCAGTGTTAAGTTTGAATCTTCAATGTAAAGTATGGAAACATGTTAAATGAAAGCAATACAATGTTAAAGTGTCGAAATATGTGAAATGCAAGCAGTTTATTAAAAGTATGCATATTTTTTCTGCACTTGTCAATGGTAATGTGACGATGCTGATGCCTCTTGTGCCTGTACATGTTTTTATGTAAGAGAAGATAGAGAAAGGAATGTGTCGTCCTGGTAGGATGACATCTGGAAAATTAAGGAGACAAAATATTATAATATATACATAGAGATAGAGAAAATGGCAAAATGCCTCCAACCTTTACCCCAAATCCCAACTACACACCTATACTTTGTGGGGTACTATGACCTCCCTAAACTATTTTAAAATGAAATATATACCCGTGTAAAAGCTCATACTCAGATTTTATTTCAAATAGTGGCTTGTACACCCTGTCACGTCTCATGCCACATTATTCCACATCATATTTTCTTTCTTTGTCTAAAAAAATAATTATTTTAATTTATATATTATTATTTTTCTAAAAGAATAAATATTTTACATTATATATTTTTGTTTTCTCGCTAATCCCAGTGATTGCCGCCGCCGCCGCCGAGTGAAGTCCACCGGAACCTCATATCGAATTTGAAATTTTCAACAATCTTGAAGTCGAAAATAATAAAACACATCGAATTTGAAATTTCCGAATACCTTGAAGTCGAAAACAATGAACAATATCAATTTTTAACTTTTCAAAGATCTTAAATTCGGAAACAACGAATAATACCAATTTTAATATTTTTGATGACCTTGAATCTAGAAACAATGAACAATATCGAATTTAAAATTTTTGATGACCTTAACGTCAGAAACAATAGAGAATTTTTAAATTTTTGATTACCTTAAAGTCGGAAATAATGGACAATATCCATTTTCAAATTTACGAAGACCTTGAAGTCAGAAATAATGGACAATATTGATTTTGAAATTACCTACAACCTTGAAGTTAGAAACAATGAAAAATATCCAATTTGAAATTTTCGACGATCTTGATGTCAGAACCAATCGATTTTGTGCTTCGAGATGAGGAAGATTATAAATTAGTCTTGAATGCCATTGATGAATTCTTTAAGTTTTTTATTTGTGAGAAAGAAGAAGAAGAAGAAGAAGAATAAAGAAGAACAAACAAAATGAATAAAGAGAAAGACTAAATTATATATATTTATGTAAAGAAATATTAAAAATAAGTTTTTAATTTATAATTTCCGTTCTCACTCTATTTAAGAGAGTGAAACATGCTCTCTTGTCATGTCATATT